>VWZD01011933.1:189713-234807 GCA_013396695.1 Sakesphorus luctuosus | reverse complement strand
AAAGCTCCAGACCTGCATTATTTGTACTCTCACATTTTTCTTCTCTCTGTGGAACACTGAAGTTTACTGTCACTCAAAAGAGGATTATTAGACTTGTATACCCAACAGCTATTTTGTGAAGGGAGAACCTTGAATAATTCATATTGCTCGATGCACATCTGTTATTGTATTTAATCAGTTAAGGTACAGGTCACAAATAATGAGATTCTGAGCAATTCTTATAATATTTTAAAGACAGTGACAACAAGATTAATACTTCCCTACTAAGAAGTACATTGGCAGTGAAGTCTCACTACTGTCATAACAAGAAGTCTTCCAAGTTCACCACCACAGAATCAACCATTTACCTGTAGGTCAGTACGAGGCATTTTTAAAAAGAAAAAGGACTCCATTACATTCACAGTATGAAAAAACCCACACTTCAACTGTGCACTACGAAAAAATTCTTACCACCTGAAATGGAATGCTGTCCTTAGCAAGGAATGCTTCTTTTAAAATCAGTTTACTTAAGAATAACAACTTGAATTAGGTCATCTAGTCTTGGCAAATAAATAGCAAAAAGCACTACAGTTACTTCTTGTTGTCTACACAAAACCTCAGTTTTGGACACATGAACAATTTACCTCAGTCTAATCTGAGAAATAATTGCCTTTCATAAATCTGTGTGAAATTCCTGCAGTTACTTTCAAGTGAAGATTAAAATAATTAATTGCAAATTGCAACCATTGGAAACCTCGCTAGGTGGAAGCAACTTAAATAAAGTAATTAAAATTTCAGAATGAATAGTCATAAATATTTGTTTCTAACTTCATAAATTTAAGAGAAAACAGGAGAGAGCAACTTAGCAGCAAGTACATGAGAATCAATCCCAGATGATGGATCATATGAATAACTCCAAGGTTTCTCTTTTAAGTACGGAAGGGTTGATAGTTTGGCCCAAAAATCTGAAAACTTGTTCTGAGAATATATTTAAGGTACTATTCACAATTAGAGTTTGTCCTTTAATTCAGTTATCTTCAGAAAACCTACCATATGTTCTTAAAGAGTATAAAAATATTGTAGTTAGATTAAATTTACAAAAAAAGTCACATTAGCCAGAATTCACAAACAGTGGAAGTTACCTGTAGAAGGAAGTGGTAATTAATTACTATGTCTCTTTTTATTTTTATTAAACTCCATGACAGTCTATAAATTTAACACTTTTCAAATGAGCAGCTATTAATGATGAACGGAAACATTTAAATATATCAGCAGTTAATCAGCCTTACCTAAAAGCAGATATTTAAGGAGCCTGGCACTTCATGCTGTGAGACTAAATGCTAACACAGCCAGTAAACTGGTGATTTCATCAGTTTTGCACACCTAATGTCACAGTGGGCACCTTCCCCTCAGACTCAGTCTGGTTACACACACTAAAGGTCAGCTTACGCATCTGTTTTTCACTATTTAGTTCCCTCAAGCAATCCTTTCTCCTTCTTTGAGTTGCAAATTTCTCTTTAAAGAAATTTGTGAGGAAAAAAGTCATGTTTCCACTTTTCACAGTATAAAAATCAAGTTTCTACATGCATCTGAAAAAGGGAAATAGCATCCAAACTCCTACTTTCTTTTGAGGCAAATCGAACCTTTAGTGCCTTTGAAATGCAGTAGGATAAAGTAGAGAGATTGAAATTCAATTTTTATTGTTTACAGTGTTAATTGCCATTAATGTCAATGTTTCTATTGTTAACAATTTATCCGTGGGATTTACCCAAACCTTAAGACCAAGGGGGCTGTTGGTTTTTTTAATGTATTTGTAATATTTGTAATCATTTCCATGAAGAAAGTGGCACTTAAAAAAAAAAAAAAAAGAAGATCCAGACAAAACCAAGGTCCCCTCTCTACACCAAAAGTCCTTACTTTTTGCAAGGAGCATTTTGAAGCATTTGTTAGAGTTCACAAAAGATGCAAGACTCCCCTTGTCCAACACTACACACTTCCTTTGTTAGGCTAAGCTTATTCTGAAAGCTTCTTTCCAAGAATGTAAAGTGAGATTGTTTTCCAGCAGCTGAGCTGTGCCACAGCCTCATTCCTAAACAGGTCTTTTCCAGTTCCTTTCTGAATAGGAAGATATTCTGGGTGCTCCTGGAAGATAAAACATCCTGAACCTCTGCTGCAGCACTCACCAGCTTACTTGTCAGTCAGTCCTTTCCAGGCCAACACAATACACCTTTGTTCCCAGCTGTCCTGGCTGCTTTTTCATTTCCAGATTTTAAAGCTTTTATATTAAAATTATAATTCTCTAAACTTCCTCCCTAAGGGTTAGCCTCCCCCTTTTTGTCATTTCCCTACAGCTGCAGGGAACAGATACTCCAACTCAATCTCCTCCTGTACATGAGGATTTGGCAACAGTATTAAGTGGGACCAACCTGAAGCTTGGGGAGGGGGGCAGGGGTGTCTCTGACATTATGTTAGTCCTATAGAGATCTATATTCTTTTTCTTAATATTACGTTAACATAAGGCATATGGCATGGAGTTGACTTTGTGTAAAAACTAACAAAATCCAAGGGTAACTATCAAGTCATATTCAAGATTATGAGGTAGTTGAAATCAATAAAGAATTCTCATTTCACCAACGTCAACTCTTTGACAGAACAAAAACTCCACAGCTTTTCCTGATGGTTTTGAGCTGTAGTCGAGAAGACATGAAATTAAAATTAATTAAACAATAACTTCTTTATATACATGCAGATTTTTTCAGTGCTGTTGCCAGAAAGAAACAAAGAGGTTGTATGAGAAATGACAGCAGGCTGGGTAATACCTTGGTTGAGGTGTGTGGGCTCTGTAACCTGAATACCATTCACAGAACACTGTGCTCCATTCAGTGGGATGAGATTCACAGTTCCATTGAGATTTTCAAAGATGCAGTGCTCACTTTCCAAATCAAGGCCATGAAGAACTAAACACAAGGAAGTAAGAGAGCATTAGTTTCCTCACAACTAATAAGATCAGCATTCTGGTAACAACTTACTAACAACACATCACACTATATAACTTATTAACAACACATCACACTATATATTGGAGAGGGTATTTTCTCTTTATTCTGGACAATGTTTTCTTCCTTCCTTCATCACATCCTGCATGCCTTAAATGTCGAGTCTGTTCATTGTTTTACTGTAGTGGAAAGAATTGTGCTGGGCTGGTTTTGCATTTTTTGGTGTCATGTTCTTTCCTCCTGTGCTTTGGCACTTGATTAAGTAAATGCACCTTTCCTTCAAATAAAACACGGAAGAGTAAAACTTACATATATTTGCAGAGAGATATTTTTTGACCAGTTTGACCAGGAAATAATGAAAGCTTCCTGATTTTAAACCAACTATGCTTTAGTCTAAAAAGACAGGAGGATATGCCATTGTGGACAGAAAGGATGGCTGAAGTAAAGTTCTTATGTTCTGTGACATTCAGGCCATTCAATCCACCACTTTCCATTTTTAACTCAAATAATGTATGATTATCTCTGTGTGTATTATTTAATAACCCAAAGCAACACAAGTTTGGTAGTTTCATGGAATTTATTATAAGAATTTAAATCTAGGCAATTTTTGACCCATAAACATATACCAAACTAAGTTATTTGATTCTCAGTGTCTCACCCAAGAATTAAAGGATACAGTTTACTTAATAGAACTGCTGCTTTCAAAGAACATGTGACAGGACAGTCCAGGTCTGGCACTTAGTTGCTTTTATAAATAGTGAATAAGAAAATCAGAAGATTTTTTTCCAACTTCCAGATTGTGTTAGGTATAATAACATAACAATATTGTCATTATACAAAGGTTAAGAGAATGAGTTTGCAGTAATTGTGATAGGTACTGTATGAAAAAGGATGGTATTTTTACAGGATGGTCTTTCAGGAGAAGCAAGAAATAAATTAGTAACAAGTATACGAATAAATGTTAAGTCTACAAGCTGTTCTAGAAGTCATGCTCTTTGAAGCAAATCCCAGGTAATTCAGCTCTCAGATTTTCTAAAAATTAAAATATGCAAGAACACACAACTACCTGAAAAAGGGGAAAAAATATGAAGCTTAATTCACATATTGGGATGTTGGAAGAAGGAAAAAGCACTGAAAAAAGAATATAAAAAATGCCAAATTCCATACCAATATCCTGTTCTGTCGTAGCATCTTCCCTGCCAACATATGTTTGGCCTTCCTAATTAAGAGATAAACACATTATTTTCAGTTGAAATCTCCTTTTCTTCCCCACAAGGATATAATTTATCCTTTCACTTTCTCAGAGTAACTTGAATGAAATGTATATTTAAACATACATGCAAAAAATGATCAGGTAGAATTCTTAGAATGCTTTCACAGTCATTATGATACAAATATTATTAGCAAATTCAAATTTCAGCTGTCCTGGGCAGAACCACCTTTGAAGTTCTAAGACAATTCATCTGAATTTGGATTTCAAGGTCAAGCTTTATAATGAGATGAATGACAAACCAATATACACAAGTCAAAATATATAACAGCTATCTCTGGTTAACCAGTTGATCTTCAGGATAAACCTAAACACTAAATTAACAGGTATTTCAATTTAATCAGTTGCAACCTCTTAAGAGCTTTTCTTACTTCAGCAGAGAAACATAAGGAGCTTTTCTTACTATAGTGATGTAATGAGCACTATATTTAGATAGCAAATCAATACAATTATTCTACTGAAAAACACCACAAGGCATATAAAGGTTATGGAAACAGATGTTTATTTACCTTCAGGTGGTACAAGATGATACCAGTACTGAGAAGATCATCATCAATGCCAATGAGATGAGGCAGTTCAGAATCCAACACAACACCTATCCCTTCTTTCCTCAGAGCCAAGGTTTGTTCCTGCAAAGGACAAAACTGTTTATTAGGATGTGCAAGAAATACCTCACTTCCTTCTATTTCTAAAGCACATTTAATGTAACTTCTCTGTAATATCACACACACACACACACACACAAAAAAAAAAGAGCAGAAGTTTTATAATTTTTTTTGTTTCCATTTTAAATGTGACTTCTTTATTACCATTAAACATTCCAGGCTTGCTGTTCAGGAAATTTGTGAAGGTGTTACGTGACAGAAACCAGACAAACAGCTGAATTATACCAGATAAGGAAGATCAATTGAGAGTGTAACAAAGCAATGTTGTCTAAAAGCAAGCTCTGTACCACCTTGCATAGTGGTAAGGAAAATTTCAAACTCCTCAGAATTCCGCACAGCTAAAGAACAGAAAACTCTCTGACAGTCCTTCAAATAAGCCCAAACTTGTACAATAAAAACCTGAGATGCCTGAAAACTTAGTAAACCTAAGCAGTTAAAATACTATTCAATAGAAAGGAAGCATTCCCAGTATCAAATAAATGTAAGAAATATTCACAGTACATAATTTCAATTCTTCAAAATTCCTTTGAGTCACATTATACAGCAATCCACAGGATGAAGCATCACTCAGCAGGACTGCAAGTAGGAGACTTCAATCTTGGATAAAGTACTGTATGATGTAGTACAGAACAAACAGTCTATGCAATAAATAAAAAATTAATCATAGCTTTGAAATAAGTTTTAGTATTTATAAAGTTTATTTTTCAAGTTGAAACCAAATCCTATTGGCTTCTAAGCTTGGAATATAATAGCAGCAGAGGCTGTGAATGTGTACACACACCCCATCTTTCAAGATGAATGTGTTTTTCTACATCAAAGTGCTAAGCTCTGACAATCCATGAAGGAGAGGCAACGTCAGCAAGTATTGCTACTGCGTGTTATAAGGAATACACTTTTCTCCTGGTGCCAGTAAACATGGAAAATAAGATTTCTGACAGCTGCGTGACTACTCCTTTTCCAAGTCATCAATATGCCTTCTCCAGAGCCAACCAAGACACGACACAGTTTGCAAGAAAAAACAACAGATAGATTGTTAGATGTTTTTCCCCAAGTACAGCAACTTGCAAGGCTGAAGGAAAAAAAACAGATGTAAGATCTCACTTCCCTGCAGAGTACAAAACGTTGTCAATATTGATACTGCCTAAAAAATTCCGAGTATGGATACATCTGGAAAAGATGAGATCATGACACAACATATGAGACATTCCAAAACAAAACTGGGAAATCTTACTTCGGTCATGGATGAATTAAAAAGTTCTCCAGCACTGAGGAAGAAAGAAAGAAGCTGTGATTCATGTTGCCCTGCAGCTCTCTGACATTCAAACTGCACCCACATATTCCTTGATATTATAAAAGTGTCATGTCATAAAGACAAAAAATACAGCTTAATTAATTGTTCAAGTAATTTAAGTCAAAAGTTGTTCAAGTAATTTAAGTCAAAAAAACCTATCACATATTAAATATTTATGGAGTAGCATCTACTGTCATACATAATTTATAATGTTCCCATATGATGGGGGTGAAGACTTAAGACCCTGAGAACTGGTGATGGGTTACACAACTCCTGGCACCTCTAGCCCAATGGAATTGATAAAATATTAAAAGCTGAACTTTTTTTCCCCAGCATAACAAAGCACTTTCCAGCATCCCTGACTGAGGAAAAAACAGGCATCCCAGGAGACAAAGAAATTATCACAGGGTGAGAAAAACAGCTCACAAATAATTAAGAATAAAGAAACAAAATGATTCTTCATTTTCCAGTCTTTTAATATTTAACAAGTTTTTACTATAATCAGAAATTAATCATGTATAATTGTGATTTAAAACAGATGGGTTGCTTACTTATTCAGATCTAAAATTAAAGAACACAAATTAATTGAGTTTCTAAAGCCTTATTTTGTAAATGACTACCATTCACGCACAGAATGCATCCCGTTAATGGAAGTTTCATAATAAATGCAGTACACAGTAGCTGTGATTAAGTATAATATTTTTTCCTTTAATACAGGCTCAAAATTAGCTTTTGTCTTCAGATACAATTTACTAAAAATTCTGAATCTTAATCAGATACCTGGAGTAACTTTAAGTTGAAGTGCTTGGCTTAAAATTTAATTCCAGACTGAAAAAGCTGTTGCAAAGATGCCTTCAACAGCCAACTGTGCACTTTTGCCCCAAAATGAAATCACAGAAACATCACCAACAATAGAGATTTCTTACTCTGTTCTGTCACTGTGAGAGGAAGGAGAACAAGGCCAGAAAGCAGCCAAATTGCACCTCTTTCAACCTCAGCAGCATAGGATGTTTCTGAAGAGGGACAGACCTCTTTTGAAATAAATTGAAGGGTCTGTAAGGTATTATAAGGCAAAGATTAAGTTTAATCCATTATTTGATTCACTCTCATTTGTACAACACAGTTTTAAGAAGAAGTGAATCCGTAAGTCAAATGACAGGAGCAGGAAAGGTCACTGTCCCTATTAAAAAAATACTAATTCAGAAAATTTATGAAAATCTGAAGGTACAGTTTAAGAAAGCTGAATTTAACCACATCCATCTTATCTTGAATAATCCTTGAACAGAAAAACATACACATACTCCCTCAGTATTTAAGATGTGTTCATAACCTGTGGAAAATAAAGCAAGCCAAGTATTATCCACAAAGGACCGCTCCAGATGATTTAAGTGGCTACTATGTGAGGAATAAAAAAATGTTTTCTTCTTTGGAAGCTCTTAGATCAAATGGACTCATTTGAAGAGTAGAAACTCAGAAAATAATTCTGGGTCAGTACACAAAAAACTTCCTTGACTTAAAGTTAAAATAAGGGGATTATACCATGTATTTAAATTCAAGTCTCTTTGAATCGAACTCTGACTCAGCAGACAAAAAGATCCCAAACCAGTTAATTGATTAACATTTCTGTGAGAGATATAAAAGCTTTTGTGATATCTCATCCCTTCTGCAGTCATGTATTAAGTTTGATGTATTAACTGATGCAGTGGCACCTCTAAGCTGGCAGATTAGATCTGATCTGATAGTTTAACAACAAAATCTTTGTGTAAAGTACTTACTTGAGCTGAAGAGTTCATTGTCATCATGTACAACCACCCATGATAAAACCCACCTCTGTGACACACAGGATTTCTTTAAGTGGATTGCTTTAAATGCACACACAAAAATGGAACCACAAAAATCTACTATTTTTGGCCAATAAGGTATTTAATTAAATTAAAAAAGAAAGTAAGTCCAAAAGACATTCCTAACATTTCTTGACCAATGTACCAGGAGAAGAAAACATTATGCTGCTACTGGCCCAGCACATATTAAAGAATACATGTAATTAGTGCACTGTCCTTTCAGTGAACAGAACCCCTGGGAGGAGTTTGTCACTCTTTCCAGTACAAAAATGCAATTCTTTTATTTAAATATTGAACAGTTAGCTGCTAGCACACAGTCCTGAGAATACACTATGCAGACACTTTCAGTAAAACATGACAATTTACTTAGCCAGCATAATGTTCAGATGTCTACATTTAAATTATGCAAAAAGTGCATAATACCAAATTAAAGAAATTATGGGTAAAAACGTGCAATGGCAAAAGTCTTCACATTAATATTTAACCAGACTATACGTGAGAAAATTCTTAGGCTAACAGGTACTTTGGGTGCATTTGATTTTATGGAAAATATGCTATTATATCCTGAGTTCACAAAAATGTCTGACAATGCTCAGTGGCCCGGCACTAACATTAAGCTCTCTATAAAATGTACAAATGTAAACTGCACACAGGGGAAGTTCTTGAGTCTTAATTGGTCTTCCTCCAGTTATGTATTCAGTACACTTTGCATTCCCTTTAAATCACTGGAAACAAATGTTTCATACCTAAAGAAAAAAATATTCCACAGTGCTCAGAATTCAAAGGCTCCTGAAAGAATTTGATTACCAAACCCAGCAGATACATGGCATTAAAGAGGCCACGTCAACAGAGAGAGGAAACACAAGTGAAGCAGCCCCAGCTGGTCACACCGTGATCAGGATGGGTGAAAATCCAAAAATTCTCTCACTGAAGTCAGAAATTTATATATTCTCTATCCCAGAACCGCAAAAGATTAGATGACTTAAAACCACCTAAAAATCTCCCAGGCACTCAGCAATAGGACAAGGGGGCATGGGCTTAAGCTCTGCCAGGGGAAATTTAAGTTGGATCTCAGAAAAAAATTCTTTACAGAGAGAGTAATCAGGCATTGGAATGGGCTGCCCAGAGAGGTGGTGGATTCCCCATCCCTGGAGGTTTTTCAACTGAGATGGGACGTGGCACTGAGTGCCATGATCTGGTAAAGGGACTGGAGTTGGACCAAGGGTTAGACTTGATGATCTTGGAGGTCTTTTCCAACCCAATCAATTCTACGATTCTATGATTACAGTTCCATTGCAGAGGGCCTGGACAAATCCAGAAGCTGAGGGCTGTGGCACTGAATTACAACAAAGATATGCCAATACCATGCAAACCCAGTTCAAATCCAGTGCATGCATGTGTGCTCTGAGGAGGTTACACTGCTTGTTTTTCTAGAGCTAAGCCTTCCAAAAAAAGGGAAAATGAGGCATAAGTGCAGGGCAAGACCATCATTAATGTGTACAAAACCTAAGTGGGGGAATTCCCAAACAAGCAGTGCTCATTTGCTGCTTCTATACAAGGGAGTAGAAAAGAAAATTACTCCTTAAAGTTTAAAATCAAAAAGCAACTCCTTGTTGTTAAACTGAAGGGCACTGCAGACACCAGTAATTTCCATGGCTGCAAGAAATAAACTGGAGAAATGGTGAAAAAAGGTTCTTGTGGACACAGGCACAGGGTGTCCACTGCCTGGGGTTTCCTAATTCCAAAAACCACAGACACAGAAAGCATGGGAAGTTTTCTGTGGAAGGATTGCTATCCCCTTCCTCTGTTTTGTATTCCAAAATCGAGTAGTGCTGAATAAACCCTGCCTCACCTACATGGAGCTTATTCCCATCATTTGGATGGTACAGTCCTAATGTTTGGTGAGGTTTGGAATAGATTAAAAATAGTAAGAGGAATACACTGCAGACAGATCTCTGTTTCTATTTACATAAATTGTCTGAATACTTCTAGATATAATTCTTCTGAAAGTGCTACATAAACAGATTGACTACTCCTCTCGATCTTCAACTGCATTGCATGCTAATTATTATATTTATAAAGATGACAGCCAACTATTGAAGTCGCGCTCACAGTATTAAGAGATGAGCATAGTTAGATTTTAGTACAGTTGCCAGTAAACCCTACAAAGCACAAGAAAGCTCACTTGGTGAGTTCTGTAATTTAAGGAAAACCTCAGGAATTTTAGCTCTGTTTAAAATGCCAGCAACATTTCTGCTACCTAAGAAAGAACTGAAAGTGAGCTCCTATGATACCAAGTGCAGTGCCCAAATACCATAACAAATTATTTTCTAGATTTCACTCAAGCTCTCACCCGTTATATCATGTAAATGTTTCAAACTTTTGACTTGAACTTAAAATAGCTTATTCTGGTGTACTTCGCATCACTATTGACATTCAGCTGAAATAATTATTATCCTTCTTCAGCATTTACACATTGATACTGACAGCAGTGGCATTGACTCTCCTTACTGTGGTTATACCAGGCTAAACTCTGAGCATCTTCCATAGGAGATGACCAGACTCACCATACCCTGCAGCTTAATATACCCTCTCTAAGATCATTCTTGACCTTGTGACTTCCATGCCATGTTCCCAGTGCACATGCAATTTGCCAGCACCATGTACATCACTCTTTTCCACTCACTGTCCAGAACTTCTATCTGGCCCTTCCAAGATTCATGTCCCTTTCATGGGGGCACATTATCTCGTGACAGTGAAGTCTCACACCACCCTCCTCCTCTTTCACAGTATGCTAAGTCCTTGCTAGTCATGATACTTGTGCACTGCAAACTATCTACCATCCATCACCCTTCCCTTATCCTCTAATCCTTAGAGTCACCTCATCCTCTGTGAGATGCTCTACAAGACAAATTTGCTTTAATATCAGCAAACTTCACCAGGTAACACATCTAAAGAAGTCATCAAACATGATGAAACCCAAAAATGGGCTCCAAGACCACCTCTCAAAAAAATCCACTACCACAAACTTCCCCCCCCTCCCAGTACCACTGCTTCCATCACAGCCTGTGTGCAAGCACTTTTATTGTATTTAAATTCTAATCTCCACACCATCTAAATTAGGAAATAGTTTCTTCTACATCCCAGGGTCAAATGCTCCACAGACATCCACCAGGATCACCTGGCTTGAGAAGCAATCACAGACTACAGACAACATGATAAATACAAATTAAATAGGAAATGACTACTTAAAATCCAAGAGATTTACAAGGAAGGCAGTTATGACTATGATTTTGAAAGACATACAGAGAAATAAACATACCATTTTAAAGAAGTCTTGACAAAAAAAGCATTCCTTATATTAAAGCCTCCTCACCAGTCCAGCAAACATAAGCCATTCAAAATGCAGTATCAGTCAAGGTTTTGAGTCCCTCCATAATTTACTTCAGCATAACAACCATAGGTCAGAGTAGCAGTTGTGAATTTTACATTTGCATTTAGCTTTAAATGCTTAGTTCCACTAGGTAATATTTTAGCAGACTATTTTTCTTTCAGTTTATTTTGAGAATGGAGTTTATAATGACTATTCTGGTAACTGATAAAGGTATAATCACCTTACCTTCTTCCCCAGACATAACATGCAAGGTTTTACCAGGCCAGTGACAGCAAATACAAGTTGTCACTTATGTGATATTTTTAATGGAAATTAAAGGGCTATTAAAAGGTCAGAAATCGGAAAAAATATATCCCATTTGATCTCCAGGCAAACATTTGAGGATGCTACAAAAAGACAGCATAAGGTGCCCTTTAAAAACTATCAGTTTGATTTTGTGTGCCCAAAGCACAAAATAATTGGTGCTTTAAGCTGGCACAAATGGCATTAGCAGCAGGTTGTACGGCATAAAATGACTGGGACTGTTGATACTATTCTTTTGTAAAGCAGGTAAACTCAGCTGGGGAAACTGAACTTTCTTAGCAACTATACACATCTTCACTTAAAGATTCCAGTGAAATAAATATTCCTAAGAATAAATTCAAATTCTATCATTAACAGTATACAAGATACATACTCACACAGAAATATATATATAAAAACAACATAAATATACATAGTATACTGTCAATTGACTTGAATTCTCTAAATTGCAGAACTTATAGTACAATGTCTCAAAGCCAGGAGGAGAGACAGGAAACACCCATGTCCTTTAATTACATTTAATGAAACTTAAGTTTATTTCACTATTTTAAAAATAAAATAAAAATGAACAAGTCATTGTAACTTGCAATAGCCCAGTATAGTAACTAAATTGCTTTAAAGAACAACATAAGGGGACACCAAATGCTTCAGCTGTAAACATAATAGAAGGACCTCAATTTTAACTAGAAACAATAATGAAACACATGTATAGATGCCAAACAAGATCACAGCACCCATTAAAAACAACAGGTCAAAAAAGAGGATAAAGACAAAGTAAGGAGAAAGGGCAAGATGACAAGAGCATAAATCCCAAAATACAGTCACAGGATATAGGTACCATTTGAATCAAAGGGAAGTGTCCTTTAAAAATTAATTAAATAAATGCAACCTATACTGAGAAAGATATACAATCTGGGCACCAGTTCCTAATACCAAGGTCAAAAGAATTATCATATCTAATAAAAACCAAGAATACTTAAATCATATTTCATGGCCAAGACAGACATCCTGAACATTGACTGAAGGGTAAAGTTCTCATCACCTTTTTTTGGTACATTCAACAAAAATTGAATGGGAAAATTGAGAAGGAAGGAACCCCTTGCACTGTGCTATGTAATCCAGACTACAGTATATTATGGCATACTTGGCAGATTTGCCACATATGAGTATTTTTAAAATTTATGGCCCATTTAGTCAATGAGAGGAAACCAGCACAGCTTTGCCAACTGCTAACAGAAAATAACACTTCCCTTGAAGATACAAACCTGTTGTGCCTTTAGGGAAAAACACAAAGCAATCTACCCAAAGCTCAAGAAGCAATCACTGACCTTTGCATTTTGCTGATTGATCTGAACCTTAACTTGGATAGCTGTCACCTTTTTTTGCATTCTCTGAAAAACCTCCAGGGAGGTATTTTTTGCCAGCCAATACAAAATTATAAAAGAGAATGTCATGTTCTCCAAAGGAGAACTTATGAGTTTTTTTTAATTTACATGCCGCTAAAAATGAGGCAGATTTTTTTAGTGACAAAGCTTGATGTTATTTTTATAACTTGCCTGAGACTTGCAAACATGAGTGTGCAAATGCTGTGTAGCCTTTCCTCTAACCTGAATTCTCAGCAACTCCTGACAGATACTACTGCACCCCAGAATTATAGATCTACTGGAAGTAATTCATTCCACTGTGTAAATTACCTCAAAATAAAGGATTAATGCCCTGATATGGTGTACAATAAAACACATTTCAGTGACTTATAATGACTGGCAAGTGAGTATCACTAACCATCATGGATGGAAGGCAAATCCACTCTTTCAACTCTCAGCCTCTGAGGCACCCAAGACACCAAGTTTCGTATTTTCAGATGTTAAATAAGACCTCAAAATGGGTCTAAATCTAACCATTTGAACAAAAAGCAGACTAGGTGTTTGAAACATTCATTTCAAAGCTTCATTATCATAAACTGTCAGGAGCATATTAAAAATCTCTTCTAAAAACATTGCCAACAAGGAAAATGTGACACTAAAGTAACCTTGAATTTAACATGTACAATATGTCCTTTCTTAATGAAAACCAGTTGACAGGTGTATTAAGACCAGAAAGATCACAAGTAAAACAAAAGCTACTTGTTGAGATCACGACAAATTTTGATATTGCTTCACCAAAAGGAATTTATGGCATTAAACTTTTAAATAAGTTATTTTAATACAGAAAACTTTTAGATTTCCTATCTAAAGCAGCTTATCCTTGGACAAAACTACAGAGATTTAAACATAAGACCAAATATAACCAAATTCTCTCCCAGGCATATTTCAATTAAGAGTATTAATGAGTGTCTTAAATTCAGCTAATCAATTTAGGTCTTAAGAGACTGGCAACTTTAAAGGAAAATGGCCAAAAGAAAATTCCTCGGGAGGAAACCCTCTCAAATTTCCCTGGGTTAGGGATACAGGAAGATACAATTTCCCTGGGTTAATAGAATCTTTAACCTTAAAAACCTCCTTTGCCTTTCTGCTGTGCTCCCTATATATGACCCTAAGTTTGAAACCCATCAAGGTCTATCAGACCATGGCCTCCTTCCCTCCACACCTCACAGCTCTGTGTTGGATTTTGCAGCCATCTCTCCCTTGACTGAAACCAGAGAAAAAAATAATGAGATATAACAATGTGCTCACGTAATTAAGGACTGTATAAACAGAGGCAAGTGGCAGGGGGATTACTCTAAATCACCTGGGCATTTTAAACATCTACATTTCAGCTGCCCAAAAGCATGAATTTATATTTGCCACATTATCAGCTGCATTTCTCAATGGAAAAAGCCTTCCTTGGCAATATTAAGGAAGTTGGTAAATGTAACCAAAAAGACAAATGGATCTGTGCTTTCCTATAGGGGCCAATTAACAACTCAAATGAACATCAAAAAACTGAAACTGTATGTTTCTCTTCTTTCACACAGATAACTCTTGGTTATGTGACAATCAGTCTGCCTTACTATAAGATTTACTGTTTTCCCCAAAATTCAGAATTTTCTCCCTGCAGCACATAACTATAGGCGTGAGTGTAAGTGCACTAGAGTTCTACCTTAAAGAGAAGAGAGCTATCTGCAGTGTGTGTGGTGGCTTGTAGCCAATGAGATGCTTTGGTGTATGTAAGGTGAATTGGTTAACCAATTATGTAGTGGCATGTTGGATGTGAGAGGGTATAAAAGGTGTGGATGTTACTGAGTGCGATTAGATCTACTGGGAACTAGAACTATCTACTACTACTACTACTACTACTACTACTACGAGCTATGAGGATCTGTCTGTTAGCTATCTTGAATAAAGTCTTGTAAGCCTTCTGATGTCTGCTGTGCCTGAGCCCTTCTGACGGTTATCCACGGTGCCCCTGCCTGGGACTGAGGGGCTACCCCTACACTTGGTGACCCCTACACTTAACTAGTAAATAAATGAAAATGGCAGAGCAATTGCTGTATTAATATTCAAAACTCTGGTTTTCTAAGTTCTCATTGAAAACCGGTCACCACAGAGGCTGCAGAAGCACAAATGACAGGTGGAACCCACTGGGAAAACAAAACCAAAAAACCCAAATAACTAAGGACATGCCATTCCTTCATGCAAAGCACAATCTACAGTCAGGTATCCTGATATTTTTTTTTTAAAGTTTCTGGACAGTTGATCTTGTTCCTTAGAGTAATGAAGCTTCACATAATGAGTGCAATACAGTATTTTGAATTGCTTCCATTGACCAGAACTTACTCCTGAAAACAAGCTTCTGGACATTCAACTGAAAAGGACCAGGAGAGACAACTCATCGCTCTTCCAATGATTTAAATATGTTGTTTTCTTGAGCCACATCAACACCTTTCTTGGCCTACTACTGTAGAATCACAGAGGGGTTTGTGTTGGAAGGGACCCTCACAGGGCATCCAGTCCAACCCTCCTGCAGTGAGCAGGGGCATCTTCAACTAGACTGGGTTGCTCAGAGCCACCACCTTGTCAAACACCGTGCCATTGACAGGACAAGTCTGATACTGTAGGCCAAGCCTGGGAACGCCAATGAAGGAGGATGGTAAAAACCTCCTCCAGGCAGGTAATAAACTAGTTTTACTCCTGATAGCATCAAACTGCTTTTCAGATAATCAAAAGTTTGAGGACCTGGGGATTTCTGCAGTCGAAAAGCTGTTCTCTATGTTTTGAAATCTAACCCCTCTCAGATTAGCTTCCTTATGCTCTGTGAACACATCAACTAAATGAGGACACAAGGGGCAATGAAAAACAGTTGAAAAGAAGAATAAACTTGCAGCCTTTCACAATCAAAGGTTTGGAGAAGTGTTCATGCAGGAACATACTTTTTAATAGAAATGTTCCATATGGAAAATCCAAGAATTGAATGAAACACATTCAGAGAAAATCCTTTAGCAACAGTTTGCCCTGATACTGCAAATCAGACTTTTAAAAGAAATTAAATAAGAATATTTAACAAAAAGCTCTACAAAAATTGACATTTTGAAGATGAACAAGTCCTTGACTGGTCTGTTGTGGATTAATTAGTCTTAATTATGTCTTCTGTATTTACATAAGGGTAAAAAACGCAGATGCAGAAATGCTGATATTCATGGATGAACTATAACTAGGCCAGAAGCTGCCTGAAATCACAAGTCTTTTGCTGAAGAGGTTCCTGCAAAACAACGAGACTTCTCTCACAGAGAAGGAAGTCGTGCTGAGGAAAAGAAAAAAAAATTCTGTCTAAACCCTGTGTTTTTAAGGTATTCAAACAGCCAAATCCACCCCAAAACAAACGGGAATTAGGCACCTAAAATACCTTCAAGCACTAACTGATATTTCAGCAGCTAAAATAGGGATAACCTGAAACACTAGCACATTACCCTCCAACAACTAAAACAGAAAACTGAACCTGCACTCTCTTTAACAAGACTCTTATTGGATGAGTCAATCACTGCTGACAAGATTTTTTTATTTCCTTCTGGTAAGACTGTAGTGGAAAGAGAAGGATATTAAGTTACATTAGATTGTCAGGGCTCAGTATTCTCATAACTATGTCTCGGTAACATCCTCATACTCAAAGGGGAAAATATTTAAGTGTACCAGACAAAAACATTCTGCATAATAAAGCAGTCTTGCTATGGAACAACTGGAAAAAACCTGCACCAGTGTCAGAAAAATGATGTGGAAACAACACAGACATGTTCAGAGCTTTTCACACTTGCACTGATGGGTTAAACTACCAAGGGCTGAAGAGATGGAACAGACTCTCTCCTTACTTTTGAATGCTGCATTGCCTCCTGCAAGACAGACAGACACTTCATCAAGTTTTCCAGACAACTAGCAACTAGTCCACCTTCCAATATTAGGAAATCCTGGAAATGGATGTCAGGAAACATTAGAAGTGCCAGCATTAGGAAAGTTATTGCTAGAAAGGTTTAGAATGGAAAAACATTTCTCAGTGCATGGTATTACTCAAAGAACTAAAAGAGGAGCAAGGAACTTCCACTACAAAACGTAAGAAAACATTGACTGTATGGATGAGAGGAACAAGGGGTAGGAGAGGCATAAAAAAAGATTTCAAAAGATTGTGAAATCTTTGGGCTTACTGGTAATAGTTCCTTAAAAGGTGAGGGAAGAAGCACAGTTGAGGTGTTTACCCTACTGTGTTTCAGATGAGAACTGGTTACATGGACACTCTGCTTGATCTGCAGGCTGGCTCCCTTACAAATACTTATCACAAAGAGATCAGCCAAGACAAAATACTGAGCAACAGCTGAAAGAAATTCGATTGTGTCTGATTGTGATTGACAAGACAATTCCAGGGTAAAAAAAAAATACTCTGTTCTAAGAAAATAACTTTGAAATATTTGAGATTCCCACTAAAGTGACAGCTTACACATTAAAATAGGAAAAGCTGTTTTGGTCTGTATTGTATCAGTGAAGCTGCTCCTCTTCTTAGTGGGTGTCTGTTTAAAAAGCTTCCTTTGTTACTTAAAAAGCTGCATATACAATATCAAACTTCTAGCCCATGTTTTACCTCAGCTTGACAGAAGTATCTTTCTGGAATAACAAAATAAATTCAGAAACACTAGCCACAGTAGTAGGTGCTCTTCAGGAGGAAGACAAAGAGAGAAGGAAATATGGAACACATCATCAGTGAGGAGGTGTGTCCTTTATAATCTATGCAAAGGCCAAAGGTACATTTGGGACTATCCTGGGACTTCAATAAAATGCTTTAGAAAATTAAAATTATGCTCTTCCTTTATAGGCAATGAATTAATTATTTATATAACCATCAATTATGAAAGGGGATATTGATTCCCTCCTGCATACAGATATTAGATAAGGCACAAATTCCTACTATTTCCTCTCCTTCCAGTTCATGGAACAAAGAATTAACACCATCCTGCCGGTTGTACTGGTTTCAGTGCAATTAAAACAAAAATTTTAATAGAATTAAGACACTTAATTTTTCTGAGAAGAAACTTACACTATCCATAAACACAAAGAAAATCACAACTGAAGAAACTTCCTAATCAGATTTTCCCCCATCTCCCAGAGCATTAGATCACAGCACCTTCATCAATCAAGAAAAGCTATTAAAGAGTCTGCAACAACCAAGATCAGAAAACTGTAGTTTTGTTGTGAGCAGCTTACTATGAAAGTGCAGGTGCTCCTGCAACAGCCCACACAGGCATCAATAGCTCTCTGCAATGAATGTCAATTAAAAAGGCAGATGCAGAATGTAGAACTGCTTAAATGAGTAACTGATAAGACAGGGAAGCTAAAGTGATGGGAAATTAATGATGCTATTCCTTTAAAGAATAAGGGAATTAGAGGAGCAGTTCTTAGTTTCATAAGGTTAGCTCAGCTTTTCCATTTTTCATTGTTTCTCTTTCCCCCTCAGAACTGATTGCCACATTCTCACTGCTGACATGCAGCTGGCTATTAACATAGAGAAAACCTATTATTGTGGTGGCACCCCAAAGTACCACTACCCTTAATGTGCTACAAGGGTTTGCATCAGAAGCCTTAACAGATTCCAAGTGATTTTTCAGGAAATTTGGCCTTCATTCCTGGAATGAATTACAAGGACAAACTTAACAAGTTGAAATGCCTGCTCTGTGACACTTCAGACTTTGTATGGACAGAACTACTTCTGACATCTGAGAAAAATCCCCTGAACAGAACTGCAGGATTTGGCTAATTGTAAGTAGAGGTGCCTGTTTAGCTTCCTGGACACTGGCCTGTAAAATCCTATTTTCCAGTGGCTTATAAAACTTAAACCATCAAAGTTGCCATTTTCCATGCTGAAACAACATCTGCTGCAGGCTGGTTTCTGTCCCCACTAGCTTAGGTTTAAGAGAAAACAATTCTTGTTTCAAAAAGTGAGGTGTACAGAGCATTTTGCTGTGTCTTAAGTGGAGAGGGCTTCCCCTCTTCACAGTTTCCTATGTGTGAACACACAGAGCATTTATCAGTCTCAAAGGGCAAATAAGTCTACATATAGCAACGCTGACAAGTGGGGCAGAGAACATTAGTGCCATTAGTGATGCTTCCCAGCCGGAGATTCTATACCTTCCAGCCAAGAGACAGCAACTGATACCTAAAAAGGGGAAAGGGTGTGGCTGGAAAACAAAGAAATAGGCTATTTTCATTCATCCTCTTCTTCCATATGCATTACAAAACAGTCTTTAATTACATGACCACGTATTTTCTACAGGACCTGTGAATAATTAATTCCATAGACTACTCTCGGAATGAATCAGAAGCAGTGGACTATTATCTACAGGACTCCTACCTCATTTGTTGCTAATGCTGGATGATGAATGAGACAAGGAATTGTAGAGGGAAAACTCCCCCTAGTCTCATAGCTAATACATTAATTCATTTTAAAAGCTGTTTGGGGGTTTGTGTGTTTCTTGGGGAATGGGAGAATAAAGTAGCCTTTCAGTTACCTAGAGTTCTGTTTATTATTTATCCAGAAATTCATCTCTACTTCTGCAGAGATGAATCTAAAATAATACATTACTTTAAATCTACAAGCCTCTTCCTCAGGGCCAATATGTAACCCATTTTATTGAAAGCAGTTGAAGGAAGGAGTAGGACTCTGCACATCAGCAAGCAACAACCACCAAGGAGAAAAAACAGACTTCAGGGCTCACAAGACTTTTGCAGAGGAAAGATGCATGAGCTTGGTTGTTGGCACGTTCTTATCCCTCACAGCCCAGCTACTGAGCTACAGAGTGAATGAATATGACACATGGCAGTCAGAAACCACACCTGCCCTTTTCTTTGTTCAGGAGTACAGCCTGGTTGCAACAGCCACAGATTTGTGCTGCCATCTGTGTTTAAGACACCTCTTAGTGGATTTCATCAAAAATATAATCTCTGTAGTTGGGAAGCACAAAGAACAAGCTATCACTCCAGCTGCGTTGCTACAGCAGTGTGACTGTATGAATCAAGGCTGTGCTCAGTTGCCAATTAAGACATGAAGTCAGCTGCACTACAGTACCAGGTACTCAAAGCTATCAGAATCACGCAGTAATAAACTCCTAAACACACTGCTAAAAACACCAGCAGAAAAACATTGTTCTGGTATTTCATATCCAATACACACTGTCATTAGAAACAGCTCCTTTGTGAGGAACATGAGATAAAACCCAAATTAGTCTGAACTGTTGATGTTGGAAAGTTTTTTTCCCCTCCCATAGGAAAGTCCAAAGAGAAATTCACATTTTCTCTTTCTCACTACTTCTCTGCTGATCCTTTAGAAGAAATAGTTTTCAGGGTATATTTCTTTTTCTTCTTCTGTTTTTCTATAGGTTAAATCAGGAGCTTCCACTGCTTTCAATTTAGATCCCCTTCCTGCCACAAGAAAATTAATAGAAAAGCAGACCAAATGCCCAGGAGGAATTGTTGAACAAGTGGCATCTGAGCTGTAGAAAGGATTTCAAAAGCAACTCACTCTGTCTGACTCCCTCTTATTTGAAAACCGCCTACAAGCCCCAGGGATGGATTAAAGCTAAGCATGGCCTGGATAGTCTACAAATGCAGGGCCCCAGTTGTAAGGAGGATGGCAGTGAAATACTTGGGAGTATGGTTATTCCTAAACACCGGAGAGCCTGGATCAACCGAACTATTCAACCCTTGGCTTAATCTGTGGTTGGTGAGCTCAGAAACAGCAGCCCCAACTGTGCTTCTCTGATGGTCCAGGTGGTTTCAAGCGGGAAAAATAGTTTAAAACTGAAATAAAAAACAATCAGTAGCATTAGGCATCTTTTGATCACAACTTTCTACAGAAACTGAAAGGTAAAAGTGGTCAGTCCACCACAGAGGCATCACAAGCAGCTGTAGCTGTAGCAGGAGAGAATGGAGGTTTCTTAATCAGATGAACACAGGTGGCAGAAAGACTTGAAAGCAGACAACCATTTCTTTTGAAATCTACTTTTGACTGCTGCACTCAGCATTCCCCAGGTGGCTGGGACCCTTTCAATACTGTTTCTATTAGGAAAAGAGCTACAGTAGATCAGTAGCACCAGTTCCCAATTTAGTAGTTTTATTGGTCCTCTGACAACAGCAAGCCAAGGCTGAGAGCAGACAAAGCACCGAAAAAAATCACTGGTGAGTGAAGAGCAGTGAGAGCTGCTCCTCTGAAGAAAAAGCAATTTGTATCTCAGGACAACCACATGACCCCTTAAAAAGTTTCTGTCTGTTTGCTTTTATAGAAAATTCTCTCAGTTATGTTTTCTTTCTTCTCAGTTTCCACTGACCTAGGCATACTTACCAGGCTGAAGCAAGGGGGATAATCAGGGAAAGTAATAATCAACACTTAATAATGGCATCTGTTCAGTGATATAGCATGAAAAAACAATGTTTATTTAACATAAAGCAAATCATGTTGGGATGATCTCTGTCCAAACTCAATTTTCAAAGGAGAAATCTTCTGACCAGAACAGGTGATGTTACGAACTACAACCACTGACAGTACCTGCTACACTTGGGAAATAAATACATAATGCACAAGGCCAGGTATAAGAAAACAAACCCTAATAAAACTGAGAGCTAAACCTGATATTACTTGTCATGGCTCAGAAGGCAGAAGCCGTGAGTAAATACTCTACCAGGATTGAGAACGATAAACATTCCGTTATCAGGCAGCTTTCTGAGGAAAAGATGGAAAAAACCCAGCAAACTTATTAAATTTTAATGTACTGAAACTCAATTATAAATCTACAGAAGTGATTAATCAAGAGAAAAATGTTAAAAGAAACAGTTATAAATAGAAACTGCATATCATTGCCACTGGCTTTTCAACTGCAAGATCCATTGAAAATGAAAGCAAATAGCAGAAGTGGCCTGGTTAAAGATCTCTATGTCCAGAAGTCTTTTTGCTTTCTCAACTATATTACCTGGTCAAATAAAAGATACTGCCTCTTTCAGAAACTGTCCTTTTATATCCCTAAAATACCAAAGCTACAACAAAGTTAAGAAAATAAATATGTTTTAAAGGCTTTAGCTAAATTTGTCAAATATTCTAGATACACTGTCATTTGAAAAAGAGAATTTAAAAATATACTGACAAATAATTGCAATAATTCTGAATGCACATAATCATTTTACTGTGCATCCCACTAGTGAATTGTTGTTCAGAAGTATTTCTGTCAAAACAGTTACTCAGGTTCTTCGGGACTTGCTCCTATACCAATGTTTTGGCATTCTCATAAACTTACTTTAGTGGATCCAAACAGCAATAAAATTCAAGATATTGCAAATAATTTTTCCTTAAAATATCTGAATTAAACCTGAATTAAGCATGCAAAGAACCTGATTTTTGTATCTGCAGTGACATCTAGTGCAAGAACTCAAAACCACACTTGAACAGGTTTCTAGAAAAAGGGAAGCTATTTTCATTTATTGTGTGGTTTCTGACTGAGACAAACTAGACTAATTAACATCAGCCCTTTCAAAACTTTCTTTGTATCTTGTCTTCTGCACAACAATCTCAAGCCAGCTAAAGGGCATCCCATTAAGCGCAGTATGTTAATAAGAGACTCTCATGGCAATGTGAATGTGCATTTTTCCATTCAGATAAATGTACATATATAATTGTTGGAGGAAAAACAATTGTTGAGAATGCAAACATCCCTAGGAACAGAATTGTTACTCTATTTATTCTACCAGCTTTTCTAAAAGAAAACAAATTCAGCAGCAACATCTGACTTAAATTCTTTCTGCCAGCTCCATAGCTGTGCAATCCTATGTTAATTTTGCAGTGATTTTTAAACCTCTTAAAAATTCAAGCAAAAGACATGGCTTGTAGAAAGAAAACAAAAACTGGAAGCATGCAAAGAGAGCTGTCTAATACAGATGACAAACACAGCTATAAAATAGCAAATAAGATTTGTTCAAGTCAAAGTACAGATGTAATTCTCCCTTTAGAAGTACATCTATGCTTCAAAACCAGCCAACAACAGACATTCTAAGCACAACGCAACATCAACACGTCTAACTAGCAGTAATTTTACAAAAATGATCCACTTACTGAAATGTGAAAAAACCTTAGAAACAACCACTGTTCTTGCCAAACATACAAATAAACACATATGCTAAAGCTGCAAACGAAGAGTTTAAATACAGTATCATTCACACATTGTTTTATATAAAAATGCACATCATTCCTGGAATTCCATTTTTTCCATTTGACCTGTAACTAGAAATATTTTAGAACCTGTGCTTGAAACACATGTGCCCAGAAGTCTTTAAAACTCACATGAAGTTTTTAAGGGCAAGATTAAAGCCTATACTGGGATCTTTCCTCAAAAATTCATTATATGTAATTTTCTAATACTCAATTTACCCAGTGGCAAAGTTATAAAATGGTTTGGGTTGGAATGGCCTTGAAGCTCATCTTGTTCCAATCCCCCTGCCATGGACAGGGACACCTTCCACTAGAGCAGGTTACTCACAAATAATTACAAATGTCAAGATGTATTTTTTTGTTCACCACATAGTTTCATAAAGTTTATGTATTTCTAAATTTAAAATAAAAAAGACAAAACAAACCCTAGCCATTTATTAGTGATCTGGGACAACTATGCGATGTATTAGGGTTCTAATGTTCTAGTAATATTACCATGGAATGGGCACAAAACCCAGAAGATTTTCTTGGTTACAAAAGACATCGAATGGGGACATGTCCCAAGTACAGTTCTTTGGACAACAATGCACTATTATCATCACTGCTGAAAGTTCTACAGTTTGTTCTTCAGGAGCCCAAGAGCTTGCACAACTTCTCTTCCCTAAAGCCATCAAAAGTGGAAGTAGACACAAGAATTTTAGGTGAAAGCAGAAGGTGTTAATTGAGAGCACTTCTCACCTTGAGGACTGAGCTTGTTAAAGCAAAGACATGAAAGAATGAAGAAAAATGTTCATCCAAGGGCACCACACTGGGATAGAACACAAGTGAGAAGAGGAAAAGGGGACTAGCCAGTCACGGTTAATAGGTAGTAACAAAAAGGCATAAAACAGGAAAATGGTGATGTATGCCCAGCTTTTCAAGTAGGAGGACTAAAATAATGGTGTTTAAATACCATTCAGCAACTGTGGTTTAAAGATTATCTGAACATGCAAATAAATGCAGACAAATGCAGCATTTATATAGAACAGGACGAACAGCTCTTGACAGAGTTCACTACGGTATGCAAGCCATCAGGGAAAGGAAATTATTAAAATCAAAATCTATTCCCTTCTGCCACCCTAATCAACACCTCATAAAGAGCAAAACAATTGCTTTGAGTTTTGGTCTCCTAGAGTCTTTGCTGGGTATAGCCAAGGTTCCTAAAGAAAGAAAACTCCCCTGCTCAGATGAGTGTGTCCAGCAACATAATTGTTTGGTATTAGTTTGTATTTATTCATCTTGGCAAGTTAAGGGTATTTCATCTCCACCCAAAAGAGGCAAGATAAAAACAGTAGATGTTAATGCTTGAAGATAAACTAAGTAGCACTCAACCACAGGGCACAAACCCCAAAAGGATCAAATAAACAGTGTTCAATAACATATTTGCACTCTATCTGGTAAAGTGCTGCAGCAGAATTAGTCTTATTGATGCAATTGAGGCTGTGACACTAAATCCAACATGAGAAAGCCAGTTGAAGCAGCGACTAGTTTAACTATTGATCATGAGAATTAGACACACACACACAAAAAAGACCCTGTCCTTTAATAGACTCTGAAGACAGATCTCTCTGCATCCTTTGACATCAGTTGAGCACTGGCACACAAAGCTAATGGCATGATTAGAATCAAAAACAGGAAAAGGAAATAAAAGGGAACTCTCAGTCGACTTCAAAATAAAAATAAATAAAAAAGAGCATTAAAATACATTTATGCCAGCTACAAATGACATATATCAAAAAAGGCAAAAGCTGAAAGTCAAACTGATTTCTACACAAACAGAAAAGGGGAGAAGAAATTTAAAAGAAAGTTGGGAAGAAAAACGAGCAGAGAATTATATAAAGGAGTGCACATTTTAAAAAGATTAATAAAAAAGCTGCTAAAGGTTAGCAAAAGAAATTGAAACATGCACAAAAGATGACAAAAATAAGGTGACAGTAAAAGAAAAAAAGATCTCTAGGAGAATGATAACACATGCAGTCAAATATAGCAGCCACATCAAAAGAAGTTTTGTACCAATTAATGCCTCAAAGCAAGAGAAAAATCGAAAGTTGGATAGGTTACCTTAACATCTCAGAAAGCATCCAAAGAAATTACAGACCCCAGAATTGATCTTTAACAGAACAATACAAAAAGGACTAAACCAAGGGAAAGAGCAAACAGTTTTTTCCCCCTCCTCCTCTTCTTTTTGGGAATGTGTACAGAAGAACATTAACAGAAAGCAAAAAAAAAATCCATAGAGAGATTCGATGAATTTGAGATGAAAGCAAAATCCCACAGTTAAGTGCTGGGGTTGCAAGGCACCTGAAGACAGAGAAGCAACATAAAGCAGTGCTGTTTTGTAAGGTGCAATCCTCTAGTGTAATTTGAGGAAATAACCCAAAGCCTGTGGGCTTCAAACTAAACACTATTGCTTGGGGATTTTATGCAGTATTTCACCCAATGCTGAAGCATTATTCCACATATTTATTAACTTTATTAAGCATTAAAATATGCTCTCTGATTAAAAACAAGGACATGGGACAGATTGCAATACTAGGTTAGTAAGGCTGGAGTGTCATGTTGTATTACAGTGAGGAGGTCAAGGATGAGAACAAACATCACCACTGGAAACAACACTTGTCACTTCTGGCAGATCAACAACGCCAAGAACCTGCCATGCTACGCAATGAAGAATCCTTCCTAGAGAGTCAGCACAAACTTCAAACCCTGATGTGTGCAGTGCTCTAATCTTGGCATAAGGAAAATAGGGAAATCTGGGATCCAGGCATGAGGTGACAGTACTTCAGGGGGCACAGGCTCAAGCTCTGCCAGGGGAAATTTAAGTTGGATAGCAGAAAAAAAATCTTTCCAGAGAGAGTAATAAGGCATTGGAATGGGCTGCCCAGAGAGGGGGTGGATTCCCAAACCCTGGAGGTTTTTAAACTGAGATTGGCCGTGGCACTGAGTGCCATGATCTGGTAAATGCACTGGAGTTGGACCAAGGGTTGGACTTGATGGTCTTGGAGGTCTTTTCCAACCCAATCGATTCTATGACTCTATGATAGTGGCCTTCAGCCACTGCAGCCTGCCCAAAATCCAGAACTGACAACACTCACAGATAGGATAGCTCACCATACTTAGTCTGAAGATGAAAAACCACAACTCTGGGTGAACTATATACAAATAAATGTCAAAGGGGATAAAAGCTACAAGCAGAAATAAGGAAAAATATGGGGATGTACATGTCAGCTGTACACATGGCATTATGCTGACTAAAATAACTGAATTTTGAGCTGCCAAATAGTTTTTATCACAAATTTGAATTCACATGGTATTTTCTGTTCCTTGGATAGTATTTTGCATTCTCTATGAATTATTTTCAAGGCAGCATTTAGATGCTGCTGGTCTAATTTAAAACAAGGTTCAAAATAACTGGCAAGGGTGAACAAGTATGAGAAACATCATCCATTAAAAACAGTATGCATTATTCTTCATTTAAGCATCTTTGCCTAAATGAAAGCACTGTATTCAGTAAAAGCCAGATAACTTTTTCCAGCAATATCTGTTTATCTAGTAGAAAATACCAGCATGCTTTGTGAATCTTCCTGTATTTTACAAGGCTTATGCAAAATCCTTTCAATTATTTTGGATTTAAACACTAACAGATTTTCCCATCAGCCAGTGAGAACAATTCAAAACCATGTGAACTTTGATATTTAGAACTTAGTACCAAAAAGCATAATTACATATAATAGAGTAGGAAATCCCATTCAGCTACTAGCAAGCGCACTTGCATCTGGCAGGCATATGCCTAAAAGATTTGGAGCAAAAGGTGCTAGGAACTGAAAAGCAAATGGCTTTTAACTCTCCAAGCCTGCTGCAGGGCAGGAACTGGAAGACAGCAACTACCTCAGGATAGCACACCCAGGGGAGGCAAGGGAAAGGTTTTAATGATAATACAAACATGAAGTGCTGAGTACCTTAATGAAGAATGTCCTGAAAATTACTGAATTATGACATGGACAAAGATGCAAGTGGACTGCAGTGAAGTGGACATATAAAGACAGTCTTACCTTTCAAAGAGTGCCAAGACAGTCTATTTTTACAAATTACCAACCTGTACAGTCTCTGTATGCAAGGGGACAGGACACATCAATAACAAAACAAAAACCCCAGTGAACTTATAGGGAATCCATTACAAAAACATCACTGTTCCCTGTAGTTTAAAAATCTGCTTTCCAGTGACTCAGTCTGGCAAACTTCCAAAAAGCCTTTTCCCACTCGATTTCAGGAATCATTAAACAAGAAGTGAATAAAATTATGGGTACCTTCAGTAAAATGGTGTAAAATAAAACAGTACAACCAAGAAATCTTTTGCAGATTTTCAGCTTTTTGGGACAAAGAAAGTTGTATCAACTGCCTTTAACCCCAAACTGAAACATAAGCTATGTTCATAGACTCAAATATCAGCATATGATGCAATTCATACAGAAGCTGTAGGAATTAAGCTAAGAAAATCCCAGTACTAGAAAATCAGAAATTACAGCTTCTGTGTTTAAGTCCTTTAATTCAGCTATTTAACAAATGCAGCTTTCCCTTGTTTATATGTATTGTTCAGTTAACACCTCTTCTGGTTCTGTAATTTCTGTGCAGGAATCACTGCATTTCTAACACACAGCTTTAAAAACTTCCCATATGTGACATAATGTTCACTTCCACAAACGACTAAAATTCACAAATTCTCTATGTGATAATGGGCTTCCCAATCCAGGCATGAATAAAGAGAGGGCTTCCCAATCCAGGCATGAATAAAGTTTTATGTATGTATAGATGCTTCAAAATAACAAAATAACACAGAAATAACATAAAGTTGGACCTAAAACATCTCTGATGAATATGCAAATGGTAATTCCCAGTTCACTATCTAGACAGACATTAAACAGTCCATTCTGTCACACCATCTGCTAAGTACTTACCAAACCCTGCTCTGTTCTCTATGCTCTTAGTGCTTTATTTTTATTTTTAAGTATGAAGCCATTCAACTTATGTGGAAGTCAGATAAAAGACACAGTGGTGAACTTAAGAAAAATAATATAAGAAATCAGAAAGCGATAGGGAAAAAAAAAATCAAGTTTTGGGTCAGTGATAAGAAGAATTAAAAAATTCCTTCTAAATGCCTGCTTGAATTGCACTACAAACAACCTTATGATCAGCAAGTCATGAAAGCTTAAGCTGTGTTTTCTAAATTTTTATTTAACAGAACAGTTAAAACTTTTGGCAAAAAAAACTAGTTTACATGAAGGAAAAGAAATTGTGGGAATTATTCTTTCTCTGTGTGTGTGTGTGCATGCACACATGTGCTTGTACGCGTGTATGGAATCATAAAGGGGCCCATTAAACTACAACCTCACACTATCACTTTAATCATGCACTAAATATCAATGTAAAATCTTACCAGTACAACGAACAGCTCATGTCCACTGTGCACCACATCCACTGAGATACTCAGTGTAAGACAAAAGGTAATTATTCACAGGTCTTGTTAATACCACACAAATACCAAGGGCATGACGGATCCACTTGTTCCTACCTCAGGGGTTTTTTTATTTGCAACTCAATAAAAACATTCAGTAATTTTAAAATTTGTTAGAGAAGCTGTTTTGCACTGCGGGGTCACCATGATGAGTAACAGAAAGAGCCAAGACAAAGAAGATGATCCAGAACAGGAACTTTTTTAAGGAGAAACACAAAGAGTAGTTCAAATGCCAAGACGAAAATTTATTTATTTGCCTTACTTTCAGAATATCTTGAGTTTCATTCCACTTGTTTGTCCACTCTTTGGTCAGTTCTTGTACCTATGAAATGAAAACAACACTGAATAAAATCTCAAGTCCTTAATGCGTTCACACAGAAGTACTAAAAATTGATGCAATTCTTTGAGAAGTTTATACTTTTAACACTTAGAAGAACATTGTTGTTCCTTCAGTAAGTTGCCATACCTACAATGACTCTTCCTCAGAACACAAAGTTCTTATTTACAGCGTAACACCCTTTCCCCCATCCAGGCAGGCCACCCTGTCATAAAAGGAGATCAGATTGGTCAAGCAGGAACTCCTTTCCCAAAACCTGCTGACTGGGCCTGATTCCCCTGTTGTTCTGAAGATCTGTTGTAGATCTATTCACCAAACCATAACAATTTGCATTGCTCAAAACCATTTCATTAAAAAATGAAACATTTTTGAATTAAATAATTTGAAATTATTCTTGTATAAGGAAAATCAACTCATTAAAGAAAGCCACCATATACTTGTCAGATAATTTAAATATGGTGATAAAGTCTTTAGATCTGTATAAACAAATTAATTATTGCCCTCCTTCAATTATAAAAAGCTATAACCACTGCAATATCTGCTAAAAATTTTCAGTAATTATGTCTATTGTAATTATCACAAATAGTAATCACATAACCTTTTAATGAGGCTGACAAAAGATAATAACATATGCTTGATATACTCCCCACACAGAGAGGCCAACACTTCTGAGCAGGACAAGCTGTGATTACTGTCAGAGCATGAATAACATACTCTAATTAGCATAAAGGCAGCAGTTTATATTACTCAGCTACTCTTAGATAAAAGCTTTTCGTTTTTACTCAAAAATAAAACTAAGGACATAAATAAAACAGGATTCCCAAGGAAAGGCATTCATTTTCTAATTCTAAAGGTCCAAGCAGCACCACTGTAAAACCCTACCATTTAAACCAGCTGAGAAGCCCCTATTTTTTAAAGGCATCATATCTACATTGATTGCCACCTTGCTGACAATATTCACAATTAAATATTTGCTGCCATGTAGCTGAATAATTCCAAATATCTCCCTCTCGCCTCTACCAAAGCCTGAGCAATACCATTTTTTTAATCACTTTGCAGCTGCTTTAAGTGACAGTGACATTGTATCTACATTCTTTTGGAAGCCATGAGTTAGCTAAACTGTCTGGGAATTTTTTCCAGCCTCTACACTTGGCTGGATTTTTGAAACAACTTGGTGTGAAGGACACTTTGAAGTACACCTAGATCTCAGATCCTCCCCAGTAAAGACAGCTAATTAGGCACTGAATATATTCATACATAGCAATTTAAATACTGAAATTTTCTGAAAGCCTACCCCACAACACAAGTTATTAATTACTTGAAAGCACAGAAGAGTTGACGATTTTCCCCACGAATATTTTACTGATCTTTCTACACTCTAAATATTTTGTTACTATGATTACTTCCTACTTACTGCTGTGATTCAGTGGCTTTTCTCTCTCTAGTCTATTTACAAACATACTTGTTTAGTAAGACAAGCTGGCCTGGGAGCAAATATTTTCATTAAACAGAACTGGTATATAAATATCAAAGATATACTTTGTTCTTAGCTATAATGTTATCTTCTATTAGTAGGATGACAAAATTACAAGTTCACACACACTTTTTTTTTTTAAGCATCAGGGCAATGCTATTTGGTAGAATAAAACTTAATTGTGCATAAAATAATGCTGAGAATAACCAACACTCCTGCATCCAGACTGCCAGCCTTTCCCCTTTTTTTTTGTTGTTTAAAATCTGGTTTATGAAATTATAACTCACCCTTGCTTCATTCTGCTGAAGCTTTTCTTCCATACTTAAAGCTGTTGGGGAATCCAAGAGTGCAATCTAAAATTGTAAAAAATAAACATCAAGTCAAAAAGAAAGAAAATAGTAACAATTTTTAGTGGAATCAAGTGAAAGGCAATTGTTCAGTGCCTTTGATTCTTTAGCATAAAGCCTTTAAATTTTAATATACTTCATTTTACCTTGAAATACTGCAAACAGAATAATCAAAATCTTGTCACAGTAGATATTTCAAATACAAATTGGTTTGGGAGTACTACTTTTACTTGCTGTGTGCACACATGGTCACACACGTGCAGACAGTAAACCCAGACACCTGTTTGTAACAGGCAACTCCTGATACATCTTTCTTTATATTTCTGTTAAACATGAAAATTTATCATGCATGAATGGTTAGCCATTTTTCTATAATATACATATGTATATTTCTTATCTTTAGTAACTACATATTAAGGTAACTGGCCTTAAAAGAGGGAAAACTACTATACAACACACACACACAAGCAGTACCCATTGTTATATGACCTTCTACACTGAATCCAGCACTATATTTTCGTAATCAGTATCTTCAGATCTACAGAAGCATTTGCAATACAATATTCTGGGAATACAAAGGAAAACCACAAAAGAAATTACACAGAGATTTATATTTTACTGTGCATACATAACACACCACCTGCTGTTTTACCAACCATCACAAATTCAATTAAGCAAGTTCTCTGTTGTCTCCCACACAGCCATCTATCACATCCTACCACTGAACTAGATTTATTTTGATATCTACTGTTTTACAGCTTGAAACTAGGTCAAAGCATCAGATCTTCAAAGGGGTCCAAGTTACATCTACTTTGCTAACTCTAAATCAAACCATAATTTGAAAATAAATTAACTTTCCTCTCAAAAATATTGGAGAAACACAAGTATAATCAAGTAATTCAAGTCCATAAAGTATTTTCTAATTGTTTATAAGATAGCAGAGCTCTCTGCTTCAATTATCTACAATACCTATTTCTGCTTCCAACTGTGGTCCCATCCTCTCCTTCAGCAAATGTTTGATAGTATGAAATCCAGCTGAGGCATTAGCCTTTATTAAAAAAAGTCCATGCTGAACTGACATTTCACACTGCACAGCCCTCTAAAATACAATTGGATAGTTCTAGAAATAAATCTGAATTTCAGATACTTCCAAATTGTATTTGCCCAAGTATGAAATCTGGCAGCCCTGAGTGACATTATGTAGAAGAGACAACTTGCCTGAGCCAACTGCATATTCCTTATTGTTACGTTAGTTTCACCATCCTGGGAACACAGGAAAAACTAAACCTAATAGAGCTTGTGCAGCAAATGTTTATACAGCTCATACTGACAGAGCAAGAAAGATAATCATGCAAAAGGGAAGCACAGAATGGTTTGTTTTCTAACACCATTTTTACATATTTAGCCTGTTATGTGCCTTCTAATGGACTCTGTAACCAGATACAAATAAAATATATTGTTCAAAGCTATTCATACTCCTACATTTTTATATTTATGCATCTTAAATACTTTAAACTTTCTATTTATTTTAAGATAGTATATAAAATACCTCTTCAGTCCATTAAGTTAAACCCAAGAAATATGTCCCAGCTCAGCCTCCTTATGCTGTGGTGACTTCTGTCCCACAGCACACTGCAATCAAACTCTGATTATATTAAGAGAAACCTAAAAGCTTTGGGATGAGAATTTCCCCCCCTTATGTTAAAAGAGGTAATCTGCTGGCCATATGGAAACTGATTCAATCAAGCAAATAATATTCATTCATAGCCTCACAGAGCTTGTTTACTCAAATCAATATAATGAAAGATAATTATCTCATTACATCCTAGAAATAGATGTTATAACTCAAGGAAAATTACCCATAAATTCCAAGTAAAGCTAACCTGATTCCCCTGAGCAAGCAGGGCTTTTAGTCGGGCTATTTCAGCTCTCAGCTCACGGATCAGTTTGACGTTGGGATCCTCATTAATAGTAGGCTTGTTGATGATGTTTTTGGCTCTATTTGCATAGCGAAGTGTACTTAAAGTTTCACCGTAATTGACATCAGCAGGTGAAATAGCTAAGGAGATGAAAGCAGAAACAGTTTATCCAGCACCATATGTCTCATTTACTAAAGTTAGTTTATATTTTAGAAGTCAGATAAACTTAATGTGGATGAAGAGACAGAAATAGACGATTAACCAGTATGGCTACAATCTGTTCCAACTCTTCACCCAATGCCACTGCTTTCATGTCACCATAACTCTGCATAAGCAAACACTGTGTGAGAATAACGTGTTAGAATATCAGGTCTAACAATCAAGTGTTGCAAAGAAATCTTGTTGTCAATCAACCTAAGATTTACATTTCTCTGGTAAGCAGGAATATCTATTTCTTGCAATTTTTTTTTACAATAACAATGGGAAAAACGTTGAGTATTTTATAAGTACCAATGTAAACACTGAGTGAAAATAACATTTCAGGTAAAACACAGTAGGTTTAGTCGTTTTAAAGGGAAATTAAACAGAAAACAGACATGAAAACCAAAATAAGGGCTTCTGTAACTTACAAACCTATATGTTCTGTGAGCTGCTAGCATCTGGCAGCACACACAACTGTTAAATATCTGATGCATCAAGAGAAACCAGCACTATTTTTACAAGCACCTTAACCAGGAAAAACAGTGGACTTCAAGTGAAAGTGCTAATGCTATCCTTAGTTTTCCTAAAAATAGATAAGGTGTTCCCAATTAAAAAGATAATGACTGAACCCAAACAGATGAGCAAAAAACACCATGAGAGATCACCATCCAGAAATGATGAGGGACTAGAAATCTTAATGATCAAACTGAACAAAAGACCCAGAGAATCAGACAATGAAAACATCTGAAAAAATAACTAAGTAACTAAAATATTCTGTCCTTTCTCATTCTCTCAACAATAATATTCTTTTAGTCACAGACACTACCTAAATTATAGGAGATGGACTTGGCAACAGACTACACTTCCCTGAGCTCACACTATCAGTTCTCTGCCTTGTCTACTGCCTCCTCTCCACTACTCAATTATTCTCTTTCCAGAAGAATGTTACAATACATTATAGAAATACGAAAAATCAGAATCAGATGTATTTTTGTAATAGGTTCTCCTACAGTTTGAAATGATCTCCCTGCACGTTTTTTTGCTTAGTTACAGAAAAGGCAGGCCAAACATATCCAGACAGCTTGTCAGGATCTGCTGGGCAATTCAGCCACGTTACCAGTAGAGTTACTGTTGCAGAAAAGATCAACCATCAGGGCTCTACCTAGCAGAGGCATCGTTAATAGATAAGGAAGTAGTTGAAAAAGAAACCAGGCACTGTAATCATTAGTATAGGCACTGGAAGCTCACTGTGTTTCTAAAACTTCTTTTCCCAATCCCTCTGTCAAAAAACCCCTCAGTTACTCAACCATGTAACTGCAAAAAAGCATCGAGAAGAAAGTTGCCAGTACAGCATTACTTAAACAGCCAGAAAGGCAAAGCAGAGTCTAGTCCAGATCTTCTGTTGGCACTACTATGATTAGCCTGAGGAAAAGAAGTAGCATGGATTCCAAAAACATCACCGAAATCATGCAAAAAGAACTGCTATCCAGAGAATTTGACTGTAACAAAATGACTGAACAACCAGAGTTTGATTTGAAGCATTTAATTCCCTTGATTTTGCTTTCCCACCATTCCTCAAAAGAGGATTGCATCAGCTGAGACCATGTGTCACTTGAGCAGAAAAGAGTGAGACAAATTTCAGAGCTGCCCTTATCTTCATACTCAGGGGGACCGGGACAAGTTTGACAAGTGGTGCCACAACTTAATGAGGTACAAGCCCAAGGTCAAGGTGCTGCACCTGGGTCAGGGCAATCCCAGACATGAGTACAGACTGGGAGAAGAACTCACTGGGAGCAAACCTGTGGAGGAGGAGTGGGGGATTTCTTTTTGGTGGATGAAAAGCTGGACATGAGCTGGCATTCTGTGCTTGCAAACCAGAAAGCCAGAAGTATCCTGGGCTCCATCAAAAGCAGCGTGGGCAGCAGGTTGAGGGGGATGGTTCTCTCCCTCTACTCTGCTCCTGTGAGACCCTTCCTGCTGTGCTGCACCCAGCTCTGGGGTCCTCAGCACAAGAAGGATGTGGACCTGTTGGACTGCGTGCAGACAAGGGCCACAGAGTTGATCACAGGGCTGGAGCACTTCTGCTATAGAGACAGCCTGAGAGAGCTGGGGTTGTTCAGCCCAGAGAAGAGAAGGCTCCAGGAAGACTTCACTGCAACCTTTCATTGCAGTACTTAACAGAAGCTTACAGAAAAGTGGGAGATTGACTTCTTACACAAGGAGACAGTGTCAGGACAAGAAACAGTTTTAAACCAAAAGAGGTTTCCCAGAGAAGCTGTGGCTGTCCCATCCCTGGAAGTGTTCAAAGCCAGGTTGGATGGAGCTTTGAGCATCCTGGTCTAATGAAAGGTGACCCTGCCCACGGCAGGAAGGGTGAAACTAGATGATCTTTAATGTCACTTCCAAGACAAACCATTCTATAGATTCCATGATCTCCAACAACCAAAATCGTCTCCTGCCCCTAAAGAGCCTCCTGGCTTCACTTGGGTTTTTTGGGAATGGAATTCCCATTCCAATTTGCTGACAAACCTGCAATACACACACCATAGATAGGGTTTTAAACCAAATGATCCTTACAGAGAAAAAGAAAACCCAAAGAGAAGTTTGCAAGACAATTAATCATAAATAACTAAATATAGACAAAAAGTTAGAACACCATGTGTATTCAGTAGGGTAAATAAAAATTACATTCTTACCCACAGAATGTCAAAAGAGAACAGGTTGTTTCTGCTACTAATGCAACAAAACCCAACACAGTTTGGAACAGCAAACTGATCTACAAATTAGTACTGGCTGGATGCACAAAGCTTTACTTACACTCTAAGGAGTGTAAGTAATGACAGAGTGTTACTAGAAAGCTCAGAAAGAAAGGAATCATTAATATGTGTAAACAATGTTCTGCCTTAACAAAACATCTGGAATCTAAATATTTACAGCCACTTCTATTAAGCACAAACTGTTTAGAATGCAAAAAAAGCAATTTAAAAACACTTACTGGCAATCATTATAGTTTTAGAGTTTCCTCCTAGGCTATCTTTTAACAGCCAAGTCAACACGGAGTCCCTGTAAGGCACAAATACTTGTTTCTTCTTTGAAAGAGGATTTGTTGCATCCTGAGATAAATCAGCTGTGAGGTGGAGGTAGGAAAAAAATAGCAATTATGTATTTTCGTTCATTTTCAAACTCAGTATGTGCTAGGCCACTATTTATGCAAGTAAATAAACAGAAAAGTATTTAATGACTAAAAAAAAACTCAAGACAGACAAGCATAAAAACTGAAGACTCACCTAAGGCAGAAATTACGTTTCCCAGAGTAACTAGAGATTTGTTAATGTTCCCTCCTTCCTTTAATCTAACCCCTGTGGCACCAGTGGCATCTGCTCTCTCACTTCCAGCAAGATCTACCAAATGAATCTTGCTAACAGTTTCACAAGGCATTTCAGAATCAAATTTAGCCTACAGAAAACAAAACAACAACAAAGGAAAATATGTTAAGCTATGAAATCGTGCAATTTTACTGAATCCAATTTAGTGGCCTTTTTCATGACATGACTGAATTGAGCTTGTTTAGAATAGCAGAGCTTCAGAAGACAGGTGTATTAGAGGTGCCACAGAAAGGCATTTCGTAATGAATTGCTGCATAACTCTCATATTATTTCTTTAAATTGTAGCATTTGCAACTTTCTGGCCACTTACAGACAAGCAGTGACGCTGGGAGTTGGAATTTACATGCTGCACAGGGAGTATGTGCTGCATTCATTTTATTAAGCTTGCAACATTTATATTCATATTTAGCTTTCAACAAGTTATAGCATGCAGAGACATTTACACTCAACTTCTTCCCAAGCTCCAAGTTCAAGAGACAATTGCAATTTTATGATTTTAACTGAGGCTTCCTACCAGTTTTTTGTTTTATTTCATATAAATCAACTCAGATTGTCCTGTTTCAAACCTCCTTTTACTTTCACAGTGTAACAACAGAACAAAAGCTTTTGCTGCTTGACTCTCATTCTCTTCTGAAAGTTTTGCAATAAGCAACTCAGCATTAGTGAACAGTGGGTGCATGGGAGTGTGTGTGTGTTTTTGGGGGGAGACATGCAAAGTTCTGACAGGAGAAGGAACCATCTCCATGGTGTCTTCTCTGCATCCAGCAGGTTATCCATGGGCTATCTAAAAAGCACACCCAAAACCAACAATGAAGAGCAAGAGTCATTAGAAAAGGAGTTTACTACCTATGAACAAAAAGGTCACTGTGCTCTGAGGAAACGTGTCAGATCTCTCCAGGAAGTTTAATTTTGTTTTGTTACCTGAGTGAAGTTGATTGTGAAAATGGCATGAGACCTGCTACTGACATCATTCATTCCAGTTGCAGCTGTTGTCCTGTTTATATTTCCTGCATCCATAAGTTCTTCCACATCCGTGTAATTTTGCACTAAATGTTTCGACAAGTCTAAGGAAAAGCAGAGTGTTACATTATGCTTACGCATGCCTTGATGCTCTTTACAAAAAGATTCAAATTACCCTCACTGCTGCAAAGTATTGCTGCAATTATTGTTTATTGTCATACTTGTTTGTCACTTAGGAATGAGGCCTTGTGAACAATGCACAAGTTACACATTTACAGTATATAAGAAAAAATATATACTCTTACTAAATTATTTAGTGCAATATCATGAGCATAATCCCACAACAGATTTGGTGGAGAACTGATTAAGACAATTAGATCTTACTGGGTTCTTTTCTTCTAAACATTTAAGATTTCTAATTGTATCTCAACATTATTTAAAAACATGTTATACATTTACAGATAAGAAACTATATAATAATTTAAGAATTGGGAAAGCAAGCAGAGATGCAAAATGAGAGGTTTTTCCTTTAGTGCTTTTTACTAAAGCAAAGTACTGCATCCATCCTCCCATACATTTTAAAAGATAAAATGCCCTGTGCAATTAGACATTACACTTTAGAATATATAAAGGCAATAAAATATCCAGTGTAGAACACTGAAAGTGTTTTTACCCTCAACATATGGCCCTTCTTTTGGATGCTCTCGTATTCTTAAGTTATTTGTTTTTGATGACTTTCTTCTGAGAAGATCTCTCACACGCTCATTATAAATTTCCAGATAACTGAAAGAAAAAGAATAAAAAGCCACTGATAATTCAAGAGCCTTTAAAAAAGGAAACTCATGTGAACACTGTGTTTGAAGGCAGGATGTTGGATAGATACAGGATGTTGGAGAAAATAGATACAAAGTTGGCTTAAGATAGAAATTACTACAACGTATTGTACTGCATGGAAAAAAGCCAAAAAGACAAGAAGCAATAGGAAAGGAAGGAGACATCAGCAAGATCAAGATCTTCTAATGTCAACCTGAAATAAAGGGTAAAAATAAGGAAGATGTTGTCCAGTAGCAAAGGCATTTTCACCATCATTTAAATGAAGCAAAATGCACAGCTCTTGGGTTGAAGTTACAAGTGCTGCACATTTTGGCTACGACTGCCAACAAAAATCAATTATAGGACTGAGGTCAAGCGTAAAAAGTTGTTTTGAAAACCACACACTTTTCTCAGAGATAAAGTGAAACAGGATGGTTGTAACTAAAACAAGTTTGATAATCTGTGAACTGTTAACATGGCAAGACCTACCTGACTTCAGTTCGAAAGGAAGCTTCATTCCGTTTTGTTTTTTCACTTATTTTGCTGAATAAACCTTCACAAATTCGAGGTATCAAACCCGCGTCACCCTGCAACAACAACGATTCTTATTTCCAAGGTTATATGTGCATGCACAATATATTTTGGAAAAATAAAATCCAAGGTCACTAGTTGAGAGTTTCAGCATCCAGAAAAAGGGGAAAAATCAAAACTTTTCAGCAAATACTCTTCTTGTCTTTAACTGCAGTCAGCTCACCACTGCAACACTTGTGTGTGCGGAATGTATACACTAGCTCCATTTCTTTGCTATTGGAATATGTTTTGTCCCTCTCATTCCGTTTGATGAATCCAAAACCAGCTTAAGGCAGAAACTGGCTCCTCAAAGGAACAGTAAACTGCCTTATCTCACTAGTATCTTATCTAACTGCTTCTCTGTCATTTCACTGTGGACTTGGCAACAACTGCAGAGAATGGGACAAGAGCCATATACATGAGCCATTCTCATTCAAACCATCCATTCCCAGCTCACAGTCCTTCCTGTCTTGAAAGATGCAGCAGATCCTCCGAACAAATTAGCACACAACAACAAAATTAAACCTACATTCACTGTATCCCACAATGCTGCCAAATTAAATTTGATATTTAACTTTTGAATGGTCGACTGGGCATTTAAAGAGGTTTTTTTTATGCATGAAGTACTTGGACAGTTTAATAAGGCAATCTGAAAAACCCTATTCCTTGTCACAGACCCCTACAGACTGTGGTTTACTAGCAGGGCTGCACTATCCATTACAGAGTCCTTGCCATTTCAGCTAACACAGCAGCCAGCAGCAGCAGGATGTCATCTCCTTGCTTAAGCTGGCACTTGAGAATTGAGTCTCCTCCCAGTGAGGTTGTTGCTCCACCACTCATGTCACATACGTGTCAGACTGTGAGGCAGCAGCTACCCCTGAGATACTCAGCATGGAGCTCTCCTCTTCCTGTTGCCCCAGGAAAAGCCCTTTCCAGCGAAACAGTGAGCCACAAGGCTTCTCCCCAGCAGCAGAGAGGAGCAGGAGGAGGCCACACAGCTCTGGTCTCATTTGCCAAGGGGCCAATGCTCCCAGCTGCCCCATTCCCACTGAGTCTCATGAGGGAGATGACCAACTACCTGCTGAGCACATCTCCTCCCCATCCACTTCAGGAAGACAGCAGCTAACACTCCTTCAGAGCCATGGCTCCCAGGAATAAGGGGAGAGGACATATTCATCCAGCTGAGCTTTGGGCTGAGCTCCAGGCTCAGAAGCAGCTTACAAAACAGTCTGTCAGCTATGATTTGCCTGAAGTCTAAAAATGTATAAGAGATTTGGTGTGATAGACTGATTCTAATTCTATTCACCGCTGAGGCAAGAAATGCTCTTGTGCTTAGAGTCAGGGGCCTTTTAATTAAGCAAGAGGCAAATTAGGACAAACCAGAGCAAACATCAAACACGAACACAGTCCAGGCACTCCAAGCACTCAAGAGTTTGCCTGATGGGATTCTACAGATAACTGGCAGTAGGACAATGTGAAGCCAGTGAACTCCCCAGCACCAGACACTGGCAGGGTGAGTGTGTTCCACAGGCAAAGATTTCTCTTCTGCTTGGACCCCCACACAAAATCCAACCCCTTTTGTCAAAGCTCACTCCAGTCTGCTCCCACACTAGTCCCTCTTTCCTAATTCTCTGTTCTTGCAATCTTCTTCCAGGTGCTACATTTGAGCTACTCTTCCTCTTTCCTTTGCTCAGATATAATTCCCAATTCATCATCCAGTCACTTCTCTTTTTTAATCATACTCTACCCCTCCATTTTGTCCTTTTCCAGCTCCTTCTTCCTTTAATCAGAGCCTCTCTGTCCTTCTCAAACCAGGCTTCGTTCTCTGAAATAATAATCTATTCTCTCCTCCTATCATACCTGGCTGTTCAGATGACAGTACCTTGGGTTAAAAAAAAAAAATCAACTCCTACATAAAGGGACAAACTTGCAGATCATTCAGGCTTTTCTTTTGAGACAGTTGCCTCTGGCAACAGAGGAGCAGCCTTTTCCAATATGTATCAATTATCAATCTCTACTCCGGGTAAAGTTTCAGGGGTCAGTGCTGGAAATTCCCACATTCATTTTATTTTAATTTTTTTTTAAACACATGAAGAGGAAAAAGACTTTTCTTTCATCTCACGCTTGGAAACACCTGAATGGATTTAATTAAAGCTTAAGGAAAAATACATGAAAGATCTATCACAAAGTTTTAGCCAAATCATTAGTGTCTGACATAGTTTAGCAACTGCAAAGAGAGGCTTAAAATACCAAGTACTAGCTCTAATTGAGTAACTTCAACCATGGCAAAAGTAGTGATGAAAAAAGAAGAACACACAGTTCCCAGAATATTACATCAGTAAAACGTACATATTATAGAATGTACATTCTTTATTAGAAACTATATTTAAACATTTTCTCCATTTTCACCTGCTACATCTCCAGGGCAGGATCAGCTACATCTTTCACTTTTTTTCTTTCTGGACTACGGAGTTTCCAGACATGGAAACTGGGAGAAACAAAAGAGGTAATTCACTCCAGAGCTGAATTTTCTCATTAAAAGCCTGTTTTCCTTCTGTGCCACCTAACCAGAAAACTCTTATTGCAATTTAAATGTACTGGGTTTCACCCATCTACCTTGGCCATAGGGGATATATTATTCCCTTCCTTTCTGCAGCAGCCTTTCATGCCTTGGAAGACTTTTATTCCCTCATAGTCTTCCCTTCCCTGCATACCCAAGTCTGACTTTCCTCATAGATTATATGTGATAGACCTCTGCTCATTTCAGTACCTCTCCTCAAGACTTATTCTAACTGGCCCATGTATTTCTGGAAGTGACTGCTGCACACAGAATTGCAGGAGAAGCCTTGCAGCGCCAAGAACAGCAGACATTGAAAGCAAAATGAGAATAGAACCCAGACGTTTTAAAGAGAAGTAGGGAAAAAAGAATATTTATTTCCAATTCAAGTTTTCTTATAGCACTGTAGTCTCTCTGACAGGGCCATCAATTTTCAAGCATTTAACTTGCCAGCTCAGTATATTTTATATGCACTCTGTACAAAGCCAGATTAAAGTATTTATGTATCATGGCAAGAAGATTAGACCTTTATTATTGAATAGTGTCAAACAAACTTCAGCACCTATTCATTTGCAAAATGTCTTGATGATTACAGTCATTACACATAGTGAGGTAGTCTCATAAAAATGTCACTTTTATGAATTTCTGAAATAGAAATCCACATCTAGGTCATAAGATCTTTTCTGGTTACAAAAGTCTATTCTGCTTATGATATTGAAGTTAAATATAAAGCTACTTATTTTGTGACAACTGAAAGAAAAAGATTTACAGCTAATTTACTCTCCTAAGCTAGAGGAGGTGCAAAATGCCCAATCTTACTACATTTCAGAAGAATGATCTATCTAAGGAAGGACAAGTGGCAATATTCCCCTTTTTATTTCTACTGGGAGAAGACATAATATATTTCTTTTCCCAAGGATTAAAGAATGAAACCTGCAGAAGCTGCCTGGCAAACAGGCTTTATCAGTCAGCCTTTTTAAACTGCTCCACTCCCAACAGTTTAGTGGGTTCTCTCTCCTTGGACAGTCAGGGAGGCAATTGCAAGAAACTACTCCTGTCCTTTACTCACTAACTACCAAATACTCTTCCTATAACACCTTCCTTTTTCAGAGTCTTCACTGCAATGTTCAGCAGGGCTTCATCTTTAAAATTAAATTTACTGTATCATCTCATAAGGGTGTGTTGAACTACTCTCATCCCCAGTTTCTGCTTCTCACCTGAAAGCCTTCACTAAATAGGGGTCAAGGACTTATTTTAGTCTTCTGTCTCTTCAAAAGATGTCTAAAAAGCAAGTCTCTTCAGAAGGAACTGATCCTTCGAGTTCTCAAAGATCAGGATCATCTTTTTTTTTGTCTTGAATTGGGCACAGAAAATCAGCAGTAACATTTGACTTGTTTTGGGTTTGCTACTTAACAAAAATTAATGTTTTTTTGTCCAAAACAACAGAGCATTACTTAATAGACTTCTTCCAACTGTAAATACCTTCCTATAAAAGTATCATAGAATCAGTTGGGTTGGAGGAGACCTCGGATAAAGAGCTTCTAAAGCCTCTGATTACTATTGGAAGGTGTGATCCAGGTCAGCAGCATACAGACAGCAGTACTAATAATTCCATAAAAACACGCTCCTGCAATAGCATAATTTTAATTCATTGCTACAGAATAAAAAAATACACCTGCTCAGTTGATGTGGGGTGAGTGGTGGACATTGTCCACCTGGAATTTTCCCCAGCAATGGACACCTGTAAGATTTGCCTGGGCAGGGTGCTGGGCCATCTTGTCTTGACTGATTTGGCCAAGAAAGGTTGGATCTGATGATCCTTGAAGGCCCTTCCAGCTTGGTATTCCAGGATTCTCTGAAAATACAACATACCGCATTTCCCATCATAGTGTAGGACTTCCCAGATCCAGTCTGTCCATATGCAAAAACACAGGCATTATAACCTTCAAAAGCAGATTTAAGCACCTCTGTACCAAGATTTTTGAAAACCTGAAAACAAAGAGAGATTTTTAAGTCAACAAAAGCTTGTGGAAAAAAAATTTCATCAGTCCAGCATGACAAATATTAAACAATACCACAATACAATGGCAAAATCCAGTGATATTTACTATAGGAGAGGAAATTAATACTTCAAATAAAAGAGTAAATTTTACTACCAGATTTCATTTACAGCACTGCAGTGGTTTATTTTTACTTTTTCTGTCAGAGATCTACACGACATGTCAAAGAACAAAAAATGCTTTTTCTATAGCTGCCATTTCTTCCAGCAATCTCAGCTACTTAATTCACTTTCCCTTATTATTAATATCTACTCATACATTGCATCTCTGCCAACTCTCCATGTTCTACACTTATCCAGTCCCTTCTTAAATGGGAACCTTCCATTGATCCTGTTAGTTTCTTGGTTGCTCTGTTTGAAGAGCTTTGGTTGGTTGGTTTGGGTTTCTGCTCTAATCGAGTGTAAGAACATGACCCATCATTTTCTCTGTATTTCCTCCCTAACTGGCTTTAACACACCAATACTTTTTAGGCTGCAAACATGGAAACTTGTTTTCTATGTGCTAAGTGACCCTCTTTCATCACCTTTTTACCCCTCAATATGTACAAACCAGTAATGATCCCTCCTCCACATCCCATAATATGGGATTCTGTTCTCACCTAATAAATTCAGCTCTCACCAGATGCCTTCACCACCTTCCCCTGCAATGCTGGCTCCAATATCCCTTACAGATTCCTGACCTTTCATTACCATTAACCCTCCTTTCAATCCACACCCCTCCCTGGTCCATAACATGTGGTGCAGCATTTCCCTGAATTAAAATACAAACCTGTGTCTCCCCATCTAGACCTGATTTCCAAAAATTTCATAGATGCTTCACATAGTTTGGCTACTCATCTGCACTATGTGTGGTTTAAATTAGCCATTATAAATAGTGAATGGGTACACACAGTATAATCATAATGCTTCTCCCTGGAAGGAATGCTGGGTAATTTCCTTAAGCACTAATCCTCAGTTGCAAACATGCCTTTGGAATTCTTCACTTGACCTTCCCTTGAGCAAAGGAGTTACAACGCTGTAACCAGTAAACTTCTCAGAGAGAAAGAGCATAAAGATCAGCCAAAGCTCTTTTATTCTTTCCCTTCTTTTTCACTACATCCAAGTTGTTACTTCACCATCTGGATTAAGTCTTTATGCACTACTGTTTTGACTGAATTTTCCCTTTTGAAAGTTCGTGTATACCTTACAAAGTGAGGCAGGACACAGGATAGTTACAGTCAGTGTTGTCCGAACACAAAGGCTTAACACACAGGTTACAAGAAAAGACACTGTTAGGATGGGACACTGGTTTGTCACAAAAGTGAACATCAAAATTCTGTTTGTTTCTCTGTCAGGAATACAAACTAAGAAGCTTGATGGTAAATTGCCACCCCAGTTATAATTTTTGAATGCTAAGGCATATTTTGCATCCACAAGGCATATTAATGGGGTATGTAGTATTAGACAGATTTCCACTTATTTTTCTGCCTTTCAAATGGAAAAATACAACAATCATGAACAAAGGGCACCAGGCAACCACATTACCAACAATCAAG
>VWZD01011933.1:116620-189708 GCA_013396695.1 Sakesphorus luctuosus | reverse complement strand
GCAACCACATTACCAACAATCAAGATCAATTTTATTCCATGGCAAGATGAATGTGAATGAAAGATGCCTTTCTATGCCATTGGTGCAGTAAACTGAAAAGTCTGCAGCAATTTGATAAGAGTAACTACAAAGTTTTCCAATTAAATATGAGATTAATAACAGCAAAACAATAGTTTGTGCAGCACTTGTTTAGGAACTGCACTCCCATGGTTTAAAAACTCCTTTTGCTTTCAATGTGCTGCATACATTGTAATTAAAACAATACCTGAACAACAATATTTATGTGGCTGAGCAAGAGAAGTTCACACTCTTGCCAGTAAGGATGAAGGAGGTGGCCCAGGGTTGTGGAACACTAACAGCAGAATATTGAACACGGACATCTAAGCCATGTTTAGGATTTATTGTTACCACCTTATCACTACAAATCAGCTTTAAAAAAATCATTGCTCAAGGCTGCTGCAGCCATCCCTATATAGGCATTTTAATTTAGTTTTTTCTATAGACTCCTGACACGGGCAAGTTATACTGGTCTTACCTCAACCTGACCCCTTCTGAAACAAAAGCAAAATGGCACCAAAAGGAAAAACTTTGGAAAGAGAAACTTAATTTATCACTTACATGTGAAAATTGGACATCAGCAGAGGATACAACTTGGATCTATTTGTATGCATTCAATTTTCCTTTGTTGTTTTAACAAGAATTACCTGCATTGTTTCACAGATTCTGGAAACAACCTGCATTGTAACAGCAAGAGCCAAACAAAACAATGACCCTTCCTGGGGTTCCTCTAATGAGGTCTTGTCTGACATAACTTTCCAGAAGTATCTAAAGGATTCAAAAATTAAATAACCACAAGCCACAACTGCTGCTTAAGAAGATTTTCTGTCACTACATTTTGCAGACTTTTCCAAATATGCACTGATACATGATTAATACTGTTTGATGGAGATGTGTTCCTCTATGTCAGAAACAGCTGAGAATATGCTGATCAACTATCACTGAGAATTACATGCATTTTCATTAAAGTAAATAATATTAAACTGAGACCCTCATCAATTTCTATGAGAAAACTTAAGGCAAATATTTGTTGCATCTGTAGAACCACAAATAAAATCTCAAGCTTCAGGTAGAATTAGGGCAGAAAAATACACAATCAAAGCTGCTTTAATTAGAATAAATAAATAAACACCTCTCTGCATGCTCAACTTAAAGCATTTGCTGAAATTCTAGCAAAGCCATTTGGCCTGAAATGCCTGCTTAGAAACATCCACTACAAACTCAGGTTTTAATTGCCTTCAAATACACTATTACTTCAATTTGCCACAGTGCTGAAGTAATCAGGGTATTTCTGCATCAGCGGTCAAATAAATTTATACTACCACTTGGTGTTCCAGAAAATACAGCAAAAAAAAAGAAAAAAGTCTATTACTTAAAAGAATATCATCAAGAAACAACAATTCAGAAAGTTTAAGAATATACGTGATCAAATGTTTGAATGTATTTAACTAATAACTCGGTGAAATAAATAACCCACCACTTACACTGATGGTTAAAAGAGAAATTTCATATATATATATTTCCTGTCAATTATAGTTATGATGTATAGAATAGCAAAGCTTGCCATTTTCATAAATAATTAAAAATGGCTTCAACTTATTGTTTCTTAATATTAGTTGTAATTGTGAGGCTTTTTAGGATTTGCCATTACAATAGCCCTGATTTCAGGGCTTACAGACTGGATGAGGTACATACCAAAAAGGCAGGTACCCAACTGGCTTACAGGATATTTAACAAACCCTTGCATTATTTTAAGGGGAAAGAAATAGTCTTCCTTGAAGCTTACAGCATCAAAACCAAAAGAGAACAGCAATCATGAATCACTTGAATTTCATTTCACAAATTTATTAGAGGATATCAAATAGCAGAAGGGTTCAATGTTCACATGAAATGAGAGGTCAGGGAGGGTCTATCTGTTCATCTGAATAATTCCTATAGCTTTGAGTTTGATTTTCTGTTCTAAGTGTGCAGGAAGAAAGACAGTTTTGTCCTTTCCCAAGCTGAATACTCAAGGGAGGAGAAAAAAGAATATTCTTTAATGTGTACCAGGACTTTTGGACAAAAAAAACCAAAACAGAAAACACTTCAACCAGATAAGAAGAATGTTTCTTTCTAAGTGAATTAAAGATATATGCTTGTTTCTCCAAAGTGACTTCTTTTCTAAAAAGCTTTTCAAAACTAAATTCAGTGCTCAGAGATGTTTTCTAACTTGACCTTACAAGGCAAACCAGACAAGAGAACTTGAAAGAAGGCATTTAGCCTGCTGTATAAGAAAACACAGCACTTACATTGTTAGATGAGCTAAAAAAAAAAGGAAAACAAAGCAAATGTCAAACTCTCAGGTACCCAGGGAATTTCTAAATTACACAAGAAACACTTCTAATGGAAAGAAGTTTCATGGAATGATTTCAAGCCAAAGCAAAAGGAAAGGAAAAAGATCAATAATTAACATTCAGAAATCCTACCATTTCTTGACAAACAAAGCTGGGACTTTTAGTGTCTGCTGAGAAATAGGAGAAATCATAGGTAAATGTCTTCGTTCTTTCTCGTCCTGTGTCTCCAGTAGCACCCTCTGGTACCTATTAAAGAAAGAAAAAAGAGCTGGTACAATAGAATCATAGAATGGATTGCGTTGGAAAAGATCTCCCAGATCATCAAGTCCAACCCTTGGTCAACTCCACTCCCTTTACCAGATCATGGCACTCAGTGCCATGGCCAATCTCAGTCTAAAAATCTCCAGAGATGGGGAATCCACCCCCTCTCTGGGCAGGACATTCCAATGCTTAATTACTCTCTCTGGAAAGAATTTTTTTCTGATCTTCAACTTAAATTTCCCCTGGCAGAGCTTGAGCCCGTGCCCCCTTGTCCTATTGTATTGCTGACTGCCTGGGATACATCCTGATGAAGCAATTAAAAACATTTGATAATAAATAATCAGAATGCAAATTTAACATGAGGCTGTACACATTTAGAAATCTATGATGACAGGTTAGACTATTACTTCAACAGCACTGACAAAATTAGCAACAGATATGCCCTTCAGCAAGGATAGTCACATCACAAAACAGCACAGGAGGAATTACTTGGGGTTTAACTTTCTGCTCCAAACACCACAGCATATTTTTACCATAATACTTACATTTAGTTAAATCTGTCCTGTATATGACTTTATTATAATCAGGAGTTATCCTACATATATAATTTATAGGAGCCAGGGAGACCTTTGCACTTTGAACAGCACTTCAATGTGCAATTAAAATGGTGTTACATACCTGCTGCTTATGGGAACCATCAAGCTCAAGACATGATAGCTGGCACTATAATTCTGCAATTTTCACTGTGATCCAAATCAGTCTGAAAAAAACCTACACACTGAAACTCCTACACACTGAACTCCTTTTCAGGTATTTGTCACTGGAAACTGTCTGGCAAAAACCAATTTGCTGTGCGTGACTTGTCCTGCTGAGAGCGTATTGTTAAAATGCAGCATTAAAATGTTACAGCAAGCGATGGGTACTTTGGGTTTGGCTCATTTTCACAGGAATTCCAGAAGACTTTTTCTAGAGACGAAGAAAAGGTTTAATAACTACCAGGCACATACCTTTCTTCTATTGTTGGTTTTCATCTTCCAGGTAAGTAATGACCAGAATGATAAACCTTTGAAAAACTGATGAGATACAGCCGATAGGGTGGTTTTCAGAAAACCACAGTGCAGCAAGTTAACAGTGCAACCTGTTTCCTCAAAGGATTACTTCTATACTGTATTTCAAAACTAAGGGCTGTTCACCACAGTGCAGTGGGCACCGCTGTTTTGTCCAATGATATTTGGGCAGCTATTCAGTTAAAACATCCTTTTTTAAGATTGTGTTTACTCACCTTTAAGTTTGTGATTGTTGTTTTATTTTTTTCCATTGAAATTATAAACTTTGCATTAAGGTCTTTCTCCCTGAAAGAAAAAAAAAAGATTTGAGTATGTTAAATAAAACATTACGGTCATATTTCCACCCACCAGGTTGCTTGTCACAGTCAATTATCAAGTGAATTCATTTTTATTGCATTTTTAATTGCTGTGACCAATGTTTATTTATTCCTATGGCATATATTTGAAGTACTTGGGCTTGCCTCCAATTCCCTTCATCTAGGAACAGAGCAGAAGCTTAGGCGAAACCTGCTTCAAAAATTTAACTCTGCAAGTCAATTAAGTGGTTGGTTCTTAATTTGAGGTAGTCGGATTCAAAGACCAGTGAAGTTAATTAGGTGGCTCTAAGGAAGAGCGAAACAGAACAGTGCAAGATAAGCCTCAGCTTCTCACCACCATTAAAGTAGCACCAGTTCCCACTTTTCATAGAATCATAGAATCAATAGGGTTGAAAAAGACCTCTGAGATCATCAAGTCCAACCCTTGGTCCAACTCCAATCCCTTTACCAGATCATGGCACTCAGTGCCACAGCCAATCTCAGTTTAAAAACCTCCAGGGATGGGGAATCCACCCCCTCTCTGGGCAGGACATTCCAATGCCTGATTACTCTCTCTGGAAAGAATTTTTTTCTGATCTCCAACTTAAATTTCCCCTGGCAGAGCTTGAGCCCATGCCCCCTTTTCTACATAGCCCAGGGAACAGGGACTAAATGTTCAAAACACAAAAGCCTAGTATTTTATAACTCTCTTAAAAATAAGGTACCAAACGTATTTTTTGAGCTGTGACGCATCATGGTAGTGCAGAACAGAAGCTCTGCTACAAACAGAGCGTTCCACAGGTTTTTTGATTCCCAGAGCACAAGGATTCCAGGAGAAAAGAAGTCCAGGTCTGCAGCAGCATTTTCATGCACTCGAATCTATTTCACATCAGTTGTTTCTGACTGTTTTCAGAACATTTCACCATAAAAAATTGTGAGCTTAGTGTTTAAAATGAGCACATACCAACCGGCTTGCTAGAGACTGGATTTTGTTACTATTGGTCATAAGAGCTGCTCCTGAATGAAAAATTTGAGCAAAACATCTCCTGTGCTAATAAAAACAAAACCTCACTCACACCACACAAAACCTCACTCCCCAGATGCCAACAGACACACCTGTCCCAAAACCATCTGCCAACTCACCTGACCAACTGGTATACCTGACTGGAGTAGAGGAAACCACCAAAAAATAAATGAATTTCATTTATTAAAAAAATTATTTACAATAAAAATTAAAGCAATAAAGTGCTGCTTTACCATATCACACAATATCTCAGCAACTGAATATTCATTTGCACCAGCCCAAAATGCAAAAGAGAAACTTCTTCTTAGTAACAGGAGACTCGAGTTCAGGATTTTAGTGTACCATTTTCTTCCTTGTGGTACACTGGATCACCCAAGTCTGTGTTCTTCCAGCTGACACTGCAGCTACCCTCTGTTCATATTCAGTTTTTCAACAGTAAAGAAAAGCAAAGCCCATTTTAAAATCTAGATTCATGAATAAAGATTAGGCAAATAAAAGTGCCTAATTAAATATCAACACATTAAGTTATTTTCTAAGCTAATACAAGATATAATTGTAATAATTACAGCATTAATTATACAACTGAATTTAGATCTACCATAGAGGAATTTGAGGCATGCCTTATGATTACTAGATCTAACCTTAAGATACTGAAATACCAAAATGCAGTGACAGATAATAAACAGAAAAATGGAGAAGTTTCCAGTGGTGTGGGGGCTTTTTTTGTAGGAAACAAGATTTTGACATTGCAGTAATGTGGCCTGTGGATGGCTGCCATTCCTCCTGCTTCCTCCAGTCTCTACCTATCTGTAGCTATTTGCTTTGCAGAGATGGAGTAGGAAATCTGGCCCAATCGAATGGTCAATCCTACTATGAAAATCCATTTCAAATATAAACTGTAACCTGCTTCCTCCAGGAGTTCTCTAAGGACTCCAGGCAGGAAGAAGTTTGGGGCAGAATGACTGCTTTTTTATCTTGATTTCTTCATGTTTGAGGTGTGCAAGGGGAAATAGTAAAGTATGTCATTGTTTTCCTAGTCAGCTCTCCATATTACTCACCTAAAGATACTCAGTAATAGAAGACTGATACAAAATGTTTCAAGTCTAACACATATGAATACGAACAGTAACAATATTACTAAACATTATTAAAGGATGAAGATTTTAAAGTTAAAAAAGGCCCTTGTAAAGCACTAGTCAATAATACAGTTCATAAATAGAATTTTGCATTTTTGTAGGAGAAGGGATAGGGAGAGGACAACCTAAAATAGGAATAGTATGATCAAAACAAAGAAGCCAACCTGAGAGAAGTGAAAAAAAAAATAACAAGAGTCAAATGCTAAAGCTTCATTTTAGTATGAGACAGCTGAGTATAATTTATTGTACACATAAAAGAGTTTGAGAGCATCCCATAAAAAATAATTGCTTGTGTGATGCCAGTTATTTCCAGGCACTCATTTAATGCAGTTCAGCAGGGGCCATGTTATTCTCAAAAGCTTCTGATTGCAAGTTCCACTTTAATTAAAGGTTCAGACTGCAAACAGCTGTATTGCAGCGTTGGGTAACCTGAGAACCTTCTGGGCTAGGAGATCTCTCCAGCACCAGCTGCTGCTCCAGCACCCACAAGAACCACCAGCCACAGACCCACGACTCTGTCCCTGCAAATTCCAGCCCCATCACAATGCAACATAAAGGGTCTGGCTGCCAAAAATGGTTCACAGTTAATGCTTTCATGGTTTAAGAAATGCAGCTTCCCCCCAAGCCAATGTGCTCACACAGCAGCACTGAGGGTTGGCCTCCTGGCTCTTCCCACTGCTGTTTCACACACCACACGGAGTTCCAGGATCACAAGGGAAGGAAACTCATAACTCGTGATGCCATGGCCCTTAACCAAATGACAAAGTGATCATGCAGGCAAGTTTCTTGGCACAAGCACCAGGAAATATATCAGCCCAGTGCTGTTATTAACTCTACTATTGCTCAATTCAGCTAGTCATCCAGCAATGAGTGGAAAGAAGAAAGGTTAAAAAAACAAATAAAAAAGGAGAAAAGAAAATCAGAAAACTATTTCAGATAATACTGACACTTTAATGTGAAGCGATGTCAATGCTAGTACCAAGATAAGATTAAAAGAACTAGTATCCTTATCTTGTAATTGACTTGCCAAATGGCTTATTTGGACCAAGTTTTAATAATTTCCTCACAAGAGGTACAGGGGTTGTGAAGAACTGCCCCTAACTGAGGATGATTCAGCAGCTGTATCAAAACAGCTTCATGGAAGACGCTCCAGCAAAGATACCTCTGTGTCAGGTCTCTTTCTCTCTTTCCCTTATACTCCCTATTTATTTTGAGGGCAAAAACAAGAGCAGTTTTTGCATTTCCATGGACATCTAGTTGAAATCCTACCACATCCAGCCAAATATTAGCAGTGTCTTCAGATTTCAAGGCAACTTTCAATGACCCCTGCTCATTAAGTCACTTGCCCACCCCAAGACTTTTTGAAGATACTCCCACAGAGAGAGGGGAGAAGAGCATGAAAAAGCACTGTGACCCTCAAATGTAAATCAACAAGAGAAGTTTTAGAAAAAGCTCTATTACTGACATGCAAAATCTGTTTGGTCTTTTTCCAAGTCAATCTTTAAGTTCCTTCCTTAAAGGTACTTCAATGGAAACGTCAGTTACTTAAACAGTGAGGTTTTTATGAATCCTTTCAGTATTATTCAGACACTAGAGTATTTATTACCGCTTAAACCATTAAATAGTCATGACATTACAATTTCCATTAAATTTACAGCATGGGAATCAGTTGTTACTACCTGTCAGACATGAGAAGAGAACAGAAAGAAGAAGATCCATTTCATCTGGGGTGTGGGAGGGGAAAGCCAAAAGGGACAGGACAAAAAATGCCAGTTTTCCCAAATACTGTTTCAACAGATCACTTCAGAAAGCCCCCAGTGCTGCACAGCCAAGGGCAGAGGCACCTGCAGAGCATCTCTGTGTCAAAACAAAGAGGGTCTGCAAAATACATTCTTGGAAATTCACTTACCTGTAGACATTTACTGAAAAACCTGCTGGAAGAGGATTATATTGAAGAGCAGATGTGTGATTTTGTTTTTCAACCACTCCAAAACATAGTCTGAATGTTCATAAAAGCAACTCCTGATCAATGTCTTTCTCTTCAGCACAGTGCCTCCTACTTTTTAAGTTCACATTTTAGGCACAATGATGGGTATTTCCTGTTCTATCACTCTACTTCTTCACTACCCAGATGTATTTCTGAGGTCAAAAAATGAAAGAATGGAGATTGCTTAATGACCAGGAGAATTCAGGGTAAATCCAACTGGGAAACAAGCACAAACTGCAGCACAGAAAGAACCCTGCATTTTCTGGTAGCTGGATAACAAAGTAACTGTACATTTGCCCTGATGTCCCATTGAATTACACAGACCAAGAGCACTTTTCTTTGTCTGAGTAACTCTCAAGAGGAGAACACCAATACAACTGTATGCTTTAAGAGGTCAAACAAAAACCCTCCTACACAAGAAATTCTTTCTTACTTTCTATAACTACAGGAAAGTTGTTACAATCTAAGTATCACACAATTTCCCTTTCCCATGCAGAGGATTTTGTTTGGTTTTGGCAGGGATTTTTTAATTTCTTCAGTGCCTAATAAATCATTTTGTAGAAAGTACAATTTTTCTAAATGTGATTCCATACCTAGGTGCAGTTAAAAACATAAATCTGGTGGTCTGTAAATCACAGAATCATAGAATAGATGGGGTTGGAAAAGATCTCCGAGACCATCAAGTCCAACCCTTGGTCCAACTCCAATCCCTTTACCAGATCATGGCACTCAGTGCCATGTCCAATCTCAGGTTAAAACCCTCCAGGGATGGGGAATCCACCACCTCTCTGGGCAGGCCATTCCAATGCCTGATTACTCTCTCTGTAAAGAAGTTTTTTGTGAATTTTTTTCTGATAAATAAAGTATCTTCATCACTCTTTGGGTAATTTTTTTCCAGAAACATCAAGTAGTTTTGATATAATGTTGGCTGAGACCTAAAGCCAGAACAAGTCAAGCAATCTGATCTAATCCCAAGATTTTGGGAATCAACTGTGGTTTGGCTTACATGATTGCACTGTGAAAACCACATTTGTCTCCATGGCGGGGCAGTAGCCCAGCATATCCTGAGCTCAAAGTGACTCCCCAGTGCTGGCTGATATGGCTACAAGCCCATAATTGAATGGCTGAAACCACGTTTGCACTAATTTAGTGTAAAAGTTAACAACTACACATTGTACACCAAACAGCACAACTGCAATGAGATGTCCTTTGGACTCGCTTTGAGGGGGAATCCTGGATGGATCCAGAGATGGCTGACAAGGGCTGCCGCCTCCCCCTCATTCAAGAGGGCTCTCAGGTCCTTTGACAGCTGCCTGTTGTCTCTGACAGTACATCTTCATTATCTTCCAGACCTCTACCAAGCTGTCAAATCCGACTGCCATCGGCCAGCAGACTCCAGAGCTCTGGATGAGCCCGGGCTGGCTGACAGACAGGGCTGGCTGTGCCAGCTCTCAGTTTCACCTTTCCTTCACCCACACAAGGAAAGAGCAGATGAAACTCCTGGTGACTGAAGTTAGAAGCTTCCTATGGATCAGATTGCATTTGTGTCTCAGTGAGAGAAAAACTGCCCACCTAGCTGGTACTTTAAAAGAGAATTTTGCTGTAAATCACGTTTTGTGTGGGCATAAGGTTTTCTGTGATCAACAGAATCTTAATCATTTGCTAGTGCAGATTTATTATGATACCCACATTCCTTTCTGTGATGCCAGTTTAAAAAAAAAAACATTGGCAAATTTTGCAAATAATTAAAAGAGAGAGTTCTGCTAGTCCCAGGACTTTCCCCACAGAGCAGCTGAAACCAGAACAATAAATCCAGTCACAGAGAATGCAGACACAGGGGAAATCTTGTACATCTCATGAAACAGAAATAATCCCTAAGTTTATATACTAGTACACACATATCAGTTCTTCTATGAAGGACTGCCTAGATTAAATGCCTTTTGCCAGAAGAATAAATTTTACCAGTAACACTGAAAGCCAGCAGTTTAATCTACAGCAATAAGGCTCTCAGAAAATGAACATACAGGTGTCCTTGTGCTGTCTTATGTCAAATGATATCCAGCTTCCTTGGGAAACTATGCACACTCACAGTAACACATACAGAGTGGTGACTACATTAAATCATGTACCTGATCTGCTTTTAAAATTTGTCTTTTTAATAATATTATAGGTAGTTTCACCTCCCAATAACTGGGTTCATGTCAAGCATACAAGCACATTTTAAAACAAACAGCAACAACAACCTTAACTTTACTGTATCCACACATGTCATGGTCAATGATCTCCTAATAATCTGGAAAAGATTCAACTAGCAGACTTCCTCCACAGTGCCTTTTCTGCTTTGCCTGCCTACTGTCCAGGCTCAGTAGTGGTCTTGCCAGCAGGAACTAGTCCTGCACAGCTGAAGTTTCAGACAGCCACATGTTAACTTACACATTTTTGGTATCAGCTTTTAAGAAAATGTAGCAAATACCCATCTTTGGCAGAAGTAACATAAAATACAACAGTCAGACACAATCAAGTTCATACAAATGACATCCTGGAATTTGTTGTAACTATTACAACACTATAAAGTTTATGCACATGATATTTTGGTCTTAATATCTTGTTTCTTCCAATTTGTTCTTTTATCCCTGCTATCCTAAGTTATAAAGACAGTATTCACTCAACTCCTTGTGTACAGCAAAGCATGATTCAAAGAAACCACAGTTTACCTGCAGTGCCCTTGTCTTTTGGGGCAGGAAGCCCTCAAATTAGAAATTATGGGGGAAAATAATGGTGCCTGACCTCATGGATCTATTAGACTCTCAAGGAATCCATAAGGCTGTTCAAATGTTGTTCTTCTCCTCCACTGAGACACACAGAAGCAAGCTGGAATGAACGGGTGACTTCAGTTACCTGAGTAGAAATATCTTTGAAATGTATAAGCATACAGAAAAATGATGGGTGTACTCCAAGCTTCTGCATCTCACTATTGCTTTGTATTCACAATATAAAATCTTTGGAGAAGAGTCTTCATAAAGTCAGTATTTGAAGTGTCTGACTCTTCAACAATAAGAACTTCAGCCCATCAGCAATTAAGATGCCGAGTGCCACGTACGTGCTCTTTCTGTCAGATACCTCTGAAAAACCCTCTCTCAGTAAATAACTCTGCCTTTGTACTCACAGCTGCTGCAAAATAGAGGACTTTGCTCTTCAATTCAGTCAGCTGTTCTTACCAACAATACCTGCCTTTCAGACACTCAGACTTCTAAGAGTCTTCAAGCCCAAGAGCTCAGTTAGGTTAAAACAGCTGAGTGCTAATCCCATTTCTTTCAAAACTGGTCTTCATTTCAAATAAACAAAGCCTGAGAAACAAACTGACTCACCTTTCTCTTGCTTCACTTCATCAGGAAAGCTACAATTCAGAGAGTCTCATCACCTCTGTTGGTCTCAGGGAGCTCTCAACAGAAAGCATAGTCTGAATGTATTTTATCGTTCATCATTTCAGTGATCCAACGTGCACAGGTAACCTGGCAACGTGGCTAATAATTCTGAAATAAATGAACTGGGAAATGCTACTCTAAAACTATGGGGTTAAGTTCAAAATGCTTAATTTTGGGGATTACAAACTGTAAATGAGGCCAGGTTAATTACATGGCCCCAGATGTATCCACACAGCCACTGCGCTCTGGGTCCACTGGCACTGGAAGGTCTTTGTTCTTCAACGCCAGGGAGGGGGACAGACTAAACAGGGTGGTGATTGTGACAAATCCCACTGGCTTGACAAGTATTTGCATTAAAGCACTGGAAAGGACAGAAAAATAAGCACAAGTAAGCAGAGGCTTTATGTGAGCTTCCTGACCTCTGATGGTTTATGCAAGATTAACTCCTGAGTTAATGGGAACCCAAGTACTTGGCTGGAACTCCTTGGAGCTCCTTCTGCAGTGAGCAAGTCTGCTCCAGTTTTGCTGCTCACCAACACAAGGATAAAGCCCTGCACTTGGGACTGTCCCACCTAATCCATCTTGCTTGAACATGAAAAGAGCAAGATCCTGTTGTAAAGACAGCATTTATTCTCTCTCCTGTGTACAAAGCTGTGCAAAAACCACTGCAGAGGAAGTTGGAGGTAGAAGGCCAAGCACAGGAGCTACTTAAAAGTCACCCAGGTCCAGTCTCACCTTCCCATTCAAGCAAGATCATTTCCTGTAATGACTTTCTTAAAAGGAATTATCTCTACCCAACTGCCCAGGCTTTCATTTCTCTCAGGAGACTCTTCCACAACCTGCACTATCTCATTAGCAGTAATTCCTTAGATACTGTTTAAGCTGATCCATTATTAGCTTCATTCCATTACTCTTGAGATATTATGAAGAAGCCATAACTAAGTATTTAATTCCTCTTTTCAACATTTAAGCCCTGCAAATATTGCTAGATTTGCATCTCCTAATCTATTCTGGTAGTCGTAACACACAGAGTACATAGGTAGCTGGATATTCTTTGAATCAATGACTCCCACCATTTTTGTTGATCTTTTCCGACCTAATTCAGATAATGAAGTTCCAGAAATGGGATTTTATGAGATATTGACCCAGTGACTTGCTGGGGGAAGCACCAACCACAACTTCAGTGTTTGGCTCTGCAATGTGTTTGCAAAGAATAACTGCACTGAGATTGTAGCACTCTCCTAAACTCAAATCCATCACTTCTAAGCAGGAAAAGCTTCAAAGATTAACCACAGAGGGAAAGGGCATAGAAAGAAGAGGAAAACAAGCCACTGATGTTCAAAGGCCGTGTACTTTAGCACAGGTGAGAAAGTCTAGAGACACAAACCAGTGCTGGCATTCTCTAGTTCTCGTACCCTTAAGTTTTAGTTCTGCTGACACTTGCTACTGTGAAAAAGCCTAAGGAGAATACAACTAGTTTTTCTAGAATATCCTGACCTGTAGCATCCAAATTCCCAGCCAACTCTCATCCTTGCTTTTGGATTCTCTACTTGACTTTAACTTGCTACTTTAGCAAAGGCCACTCCCCTCAGACCCTGCTCCCTAACACAGCTGTCCAGTACTGCACTTCACCACCCCTCAGCAAACACATGGTCAGATCACTTGCAATTTAATCTATTCAGGAGAGCAGCTGTTCTGCTTTACATTTGCAACATTCTCCTTAAATTCCTTAAGTAAAAGAATTTTGGCATTTCCCCCCAACACCACCTGACTGCTGCTTCTTCCATTCCTACAATAACAGGACTGAACTATTTATCTACTACTTATTACTCTTACTCCAAAAAAAAGGTTTAAAACTTTAAAATCAACAGTCGCCTGTGCTACTATATTGATCATAGGTTTCTGTCATCTCATGCTTCCCTCTGACAACCTCAACTTTTCTGTTGGACCATTAGGCTCTTTTCCATTTTTTTTTCTTTTCTAGTCCTTACAAGCCTGAGTCAGTGTTCTGCTGAGAGCCAGCTGTTGCTTCTACTTCATTTGCTTCAACAGCTTTTCCTCAATTTTTAATGGTCTACTTGCAGCCTTATAACACAGCTTATTACATCCCTTTCTCAAATATATGATCTGTGTAGATACCATTTAGAGGAGCCTCACAACACACAGCACCTGTGCTTCCTAGCAAACACTGCTACCCCAATTGCACCTTCATTCCAGAACTACAGACAGAAATAAGAGCCACAAACTACCATCACTGAGACTTTGACAACCCTTGAGGGCATTTTTATGTAATCACAGGTGTTGATGTCATCATTTATTGTTAATATCTGTGCTTGTTCTCGTCATGTCTGATGTCAAATATCAGCAAAACCAGGGACCAGCAGTCCCTGCAGAGCAGGTACACCTGCACGTCCCTCCCACCTCCCTTTTCTCTCAAGTCCCACATTTTAAACACATGACTGTGCAACAGTCATTTCATTTCACTTATAGGGAACCACAGATCAGATTCTACACTTCTTACTCACAACCAAACAAGGAGCAGGTAGTGATTATTAAGGAGACACAATGTGTACATTGTCAAGATGATGTTCACTCCTCTGGTCCCCCCTGTAGTACAGGACCTGTCATGAGAAGGTGTGGATGACAATATTGTAGAACAAAACTCTTCCTAAAAACCATTTCTTAATGCACCTTACAAAACTAAGAACACTTGGACTTTCAGACTTCAAGTTCTCACAATATCAACTCTACATGACCCTTGAACTCGGATCAGAGACTGCTACACACTGATCCAATGCTAACAACAGAAGTAGCACACTGATGAAGGTCCTTATAAACACAAATATGCACAGCTTACTTTCAGGGAGAGAACTGTATCTACTCTCAACACTTTTCCAAAGGGAAAAAATCTGCCAGAGGTCATTAAATGGGTTCAAGGTTTTGGACACCAAATGTGGCAAGGTCAAAAAGTCACATTCAGAACAGTTAGCTCACCTTGCCAACTCAGCATCAAAGTAGATTTTTATTGGATTCAGATTCACCCACATATAAAAGCAGAGGCAAGAGAGAGGTGTACCTTCACCCCAGGCACACCAGAGCCTCACCCTGTCTTTACAGATCTTCTGACTTCTTTTTATAGTAGAGAAATTGTACATGATTATAAATCAAATCACAAGCACCATTATTAAAATGGAAGTTCAAAGGGTTAACATAAGAAACAGCAAACTCAGCTTGCTGATAAACAGCTTATCCTCATCAGTACAGGAGTTCAGAAAGTGACAGTATTGCAACACTTGGCTGTATTTAAGCTCTGAGTTATGTTTCTGGGATCACTCTGGACGCCTCTTAAGAGCAACAACCAGCAATCACTGCTCAGAAACAGACGCGGCAAAAGTCTCACCATGGACTTCAGAGACAAACATGATATTTAGCTGAGTGTCCTTGCTTGTAATCACTCCTCCTCTTCTCAGTCTACCTGTTTTACACTGCTGTTATACACATTTTGTCAAAACAGTTTATAAATTCATGAAAATGAAAAATATACACAGTAACTTGTACTTTAGACACTGCAATTTATCATGAGACACCAATTAATTCCCTCTTCCCTACACTGAAAACTCTGTAATATATTTCCCCTGCATGTTTTTTCCTTCTTTTCTCAATTCTAAAAAGCGTGGACAGTTAATTATAAATTTCATACTCTCAGTTAAGTCCCTATCTAAATCATTTGTAAACATTTAAAATGGAAATTAAGGATTTCAGCTTGCTCTTCACTGTTTACTCTTTTTGCTGCTACAAAAACACTCCAGTCACATGTTGCCTGTAAAACGAAACAGCTCCTTTTATATCTCTGTCCTTTGCATTGCTATATTAATTTGAGTAGTTCAAAACTCTGCTATTGATACCAAGGCCTGGATTGTGCAAGGAGTTATTTTTAAAGCTAATAAAATGTTGGTCCTAAATTTCCCAGGGTACTCCAACTCCGGCTCTGCCTGCAGAGGAGTTGCTTAGACTTACATGCATAACCATAAGGTGTAATAATGTAAATCCAAGAGGGTCTGCCTTACATCTAATGAATAATCACACAGAATATAAATGTGGATTAAAGTATTGGCATCAACACGGTTTCTAATCCACACAAATCCCAGAGCCATACAAAAGCCTTCTCCAAGCAATAAAATGTATTTTCTCTGTCTCCTCACTATCAAATGTAAAAGCTGTTAATCTTCATCCAGTAATTATGAATGACCACACAGGGCACTAAGGCCTCTGACAGGCACTTCTGCCATCCCACCAGTTACACCTGCTTAGAGAGCAAATCCAAGGAGTGTGTGCATGCAGGAGTAAAAACTGATTATTTAAAGATGAAATCAAATTGCAGTTTCTATCTCATTAACACCAAGAGCACTGGGTAAGCTCAGGGAAGAACTCCCTGCCTTGCAAACGCACGTTCTAACATCAGCGGCATGTCCGCTGATAAGGACAGCACGTGACCCTCATTCAGTTTGTTCAGCCAGTTAAATACAATAGTTAGTCTAAACAAATGTAGGAAAACAGATGAAAAAGCTTAAAAATAAAAAAAAGCTTGCTCTCTTCTATTACTTCATGAATTAAAAGCCAAATAGAGCTATCACTTATAAGAAATGGAGAGGTACAAGAATTAGCAACAATATTTGCCAGAATCAAGTTGATACTTCCTTTATTAAATATCAAAATGTTTTTTCTTAATTAGCATATTGTTAGATGGTTTTATGTAACAGACAAAAAAGGTATAAAAGTGGCTGTCTGGACCACTAATTGAATTCTTTTCAATATTGCTCTCCCTTTTTTCTTAAAAGACTCTAAGCAGGCAAACATAAAGCAGTACATTTATTTGAACTGCGCAGATGCAACACATAATACAAAACAGAGAGCCAGAATTAGGTGAGGCTTAACAGGATCCCAAATATCTCACACTACACAGGAGACAGCAACTGGTTACCAGCAACCCAAAGTCATCTGTTCAGTATGTGAACAGAAAAGTGCCTCAAAGCTGATTTCACTTCTCTATAATCCCATCATTTTGCTCAGGAAATGGCCTTTCTGAGGAACGACAGGATCTTGACGAGAAACTACATTTTGCAGCACCAGACATGGGATTCTTCAGTCAGGCCCTCCAAAGTGTAACACAACAAATGAATGCTTCTAGTGACTATGCTGGAAAATGAACCATAGAAATAATAGTGCCCAAAAGGTGGGGGTTGGTCTCTTCTCCCAGGCACTCAGCAATAGGACAAGGGGGCACGGGCTCAAGCTCTGCCAGGGGAAATTGAAGTTGGAGATCAGAAAAAAATTCTTTGCAGAGAGTAATCAGGCCTTGGAATGGGCTGCCCAGAGAGGGGGTGGATTCTCTGACCCTGGAGGTTTTTAAACTGAGATTGGCTGTGGCACTGAGTGCCATGATCTGGTAAAGGGACTGGAGTTGGACCAGGGGTTGGACTTGATGATCTCAGAGGTCTTTTCCAACCCAATCGATCCCATGATTCCATGAAAAGGATTCACTTGCCACTGCAAAATACATCAACCACCCAACCTCACCTCCCTGCAGATTTCTATCCAATGAGGAAAACCAAAGCTCCTTCCAGCTGGCAGTCTGCTTCTTTACAGAAACAAAGCTGTAAGCACTGACTGAAAGGCTGTCATGGCACTTCAGTATTGAATGAGGGATACCAAAAGGGAGATGGAGAGTCACCAAGTAACTGAACTTTCTAAGCTCATGCTCACAACTGGTTTCAAAGCAGTAACTGCAAAGCCAACAGACACACTTTTATTATGTTATGCAGAGATAGAGTCAAAATACTGTAGTGTAACCTCTCTGTAACACAATTTGGATGTTCACTACTCTAAGAAGAATGGTCAAGAGCTTTGACAACAGCACTGAAATGAATAAATTCCTTCCAGCTCAAGTCAGAGAACGAGGAGACTAAAAGTAAATCACAGCAGAAGAGAAAAAAATACTAAAATTTGTCATCTAAGCAATGGAACAGCAAGTAATCCTTAATTAACAACCCTCTCCTCATCACATGATTCATTCCAAAATCCATGTTCATGACTTATTACACAATTAGCAGGGCTGTGACACCACACAGTGCAACTGCTCCATAATGGAGGAGTCTTACCAATAACCATTCATTACCGTGTCTTCTCTAATTAAAAATGACTCATGAAACAAACTGCATTATATGATTAAGCTTCAAACAAACCAAAGCAAATTTAACTGAATTAAATTTAACTCTATACAGTATCATGTTAACCATTTTGAAAATAAGTGCTAGAGAATGAATACTTGGTTGTAAAGTTCCTTTGAAAGGGCAGAAAGGCCTTTCCTCTGCAAAATGCTCCAGGGACCCAAAAAGGTGAAGGAAGCACAGCTGAGAGAAGATCCCTGTACAAGGGAACACCTGCCAACGCGACCCTGCCTTGGTAGGGGGCTGGGCTAGATGGTCTCCAGAGGTCCCTTCCAACCCTAACAATTCTGGGATTCTGTGAAACCAATAAGCAAAATGCAGTTACTGCTCCTGGCTAATGGGTCACCACACGTTCACTACTGCAACAGGAAAAGCTACTGGATCCTCTAAGGCTTAAGATCTCAGTTTTACGAACAAAGCACAAGTCCAGCACTGACTGAAGGAAGGACCACCATCCCCAGCTCTAGGTCCCACACCAAGCAGCCACTATGTCCCTTAAAAAATAAAGACTTAGAAGCAACATCTCATGACACCGAATCCAGATTCCTGATAATGCTTCATAAACTTCAAACACCATCCCACAAACAGCAAGGTCTCAGCAACTTGAACTGGAAGGCTCTTCACAGTTTGCAAGGTCAGACACCCACCAGTTTTCAGGGTAAGCTTATTCACAGCACACACACCTGTGACAAAGACCATTTCCTTGGCTTGTCCCTTGCACCACACCAGAACTCTTGTCTGCCCTGCTCTTAGGCTTGCACTTTTCCATCATATCACAAAATATTTCTGTCACTTTCTAGGCATTCTCTGATCCAGTCCCATCCAAGTTACCCTCCCATGTGCAACACAGACACCAGATCCAGTCATTGTCTGATACCCCTTTACCACAACACTTCCAAACTTCCACTCACACATTTTCAGTCAGTGTGTCCACCACCTGTCACCATGGCCAGCCCTTTTCTCCTCTGCCATGTGTTTTCCATTTCCTTCTCTTTTGTCCCTTAGTAGATCACAGTTATAGTCCACAGACCAAACTTCTCCATGCTACAGAAACACTGCACATAACAAGTCCTATTACTACTTTTAAGACCTATGCTACCTGTTGTCTGAGACTCTGAAAGGAAAAGTGTATTTATAGAATAATTTTTTAAAAATTTAAGAACTATATGGTTAGACCTGGGGGAGAGAGCACGGGAAGAAGGAGGGTGTGACAAGATTATTCACCAACCCTGACCTTCAACCAACTGCCTAAACCACTTGAAACCAACCTGCAATATTTTGCCCTTCCTTCTTTCATCAACTTGTCCTTCCCTCACTGAAAACAACAGATATTGACTGACTTTCAGAACTTGGTAAATTGTATTTTTTAAACACCTGACTCAGATCCAGTGAGAGAAACAGCAGGAGCCTCATTGGCTGCTTTTGCTTTTAAACCACTTTTCTTTTGAACTGGCTACATCACTTCAGAGTGAGGGAAGAACTAAGAGCACTGCCAGGAGAATCTGAGAGTTTTCTACATACAGCTCTTAAATTATGTCATTGACTCTATCGTGCATATCACGCACTTATTTCATGAAAGAAAACAGTTTATTCCCCAGACATATCTCAGAGAGCGGGTGATGAACTCCTGTACATACAGCAAAAGGGGCGGACTGCCCCTTTATAAACTTCGAGTTAAAGTATTTGTATATATTTATAGACTTTGAGCTTATATTTATATACTTTGAGCCTTTACCTTCATGGCTCCAAACGAACTAGGCAACAAGGCAGAAGGGGCTGCTGTTTGTAAACAAAGTAATTTTCCTGTCCATTTCACCAGCCTGGCTGTACACCCTGGGCAGGTCCTCCCTCCCAGGAGTTTCCTGCCTTCAACAAAGTAACTTTTCCGTCACCACAGATGACGGGATGAAACAAACCAGCGCTTCAGAGCGGGACGGACTGAACTTCCAAGGCAAAGCTCCCGCTTTGCGGCGGAACCGCTTCCCAGCCTGGCCAGGCGGAGAAGCGCTCCAGGCAGGCGAGGGAATTCCCGGCGGAGCTCCCGCAGCGCTGGCACCGCCCGCACCGCCGGGACACGGCGCTCCTCGCAACCAGCGGCTCCGGAGCGGGGAAGCGCCGGGGCGGCTCCTCACTCACCTGCGGTTCATGGGCCGCACTCGCACGGCCACCTTCACCGAGGCCATGGCTCATCCCCGCCGGCCCGGCACGGCCCGGGCTGTCCGTCTCCGCCGCCCGCGCCCCGCCCGNGGGTGGGCGTGTGTGATTTTCTCCATAGGGTCGTCCACCTCCTGGCTATATGTACATATATGTACATGTACACATACATATAAAAAATGTATAACTATAGATATATTTTATAGATTATTATGTATATATATATAAAGACATATNCTCCCGCAGCGCTGGCACCGCCCGCACCGCCGGGACACGGCGCTCCTCGCAACCAGCGGCTCCGGAGCGGGGAAGCGCCGGGGCGGCTCCTCACTCACCTGCGGTTCATGGGCCGCACTCGCACGGCCACCTTCACCGAGGCCATGGCTCATCCCCGCCGGCCCGGCACGGCCCGGGCTGTCCGTCTCCGCCGCCCGCGCCCCCCCCGCCCCGGGGCGGAGCGAGGCCGCCCCCGGCCTAGGCCATGTCGCTATGGCGACCGCCGCCCTGCCCAGGGGGGACGGCGGCCGCGCACGGACAAACGATACGACACGCGTTCGGCTCCGCAGCCGGGGCCGAGANTATATATATGTATATATATACTTACCTCTACAAATATATAACCCCATTATACTTGGAAAGACATCCATTTATAGGGTTATAAATAGGGGCATCTGCATATACACACCTGTTTATATCCCTATACATACCACATATACATCTCTCCCTACATATATACACACCCCTATACACACACACACACATATATAATATATTTATGTCTAAATACATGTATCTATATAGACATAGATAGACATATCTATCTGTACATGGATATACAGATATAAATCTATAGATAGTTGCCTTTTGACAAGGGCATGGAGTGACAGGACAAGGGGGAATGGATTCAAACTGACAGAGAGCAGGGTTAGATTAGATATGGGGGAGAAATTCTACTCTGTGAGGGTGGTGAGGCCCTGGCACAGGCTGCCCAGAGAAGCTGTGGGTGCCCCATCCCTGGAAGTGTTCAAGACCAGATTGGACAGGGCTTGGAGAAACCTGGCATAGTGGGAGGTGTCCTGGCCCATTGCAGTGGGGTTGGAACTGGATGGTGTTTAAGGTACCTTCCAACCCAAACATATCTGATTCTATGATTTTATGAAAAAATAATTTTTTTTTTGAATTTTTAGTGCCTGGAAACTACACCCAAGATGGAGAAACCATTTAAAACACTGTATAAACATAACGTCATTCAAGTCACTAAGGTATTACTGCCTTGACAAGCCAAAACTAAGAATATTTGCCAAGACACAGAAGATTTCGGATGCAAACACCTCAACCTCAGCAGTGACTCCTACTGACAACTTATCATCTCCAAAAAGGGGAAAGAATAAAGTAGGGGAAATGGCAAGAAAATTGTCAGCTGATGAGCAATTAGCATCATAGACAAACGGCATCACGTAGATGCATGAGCTGACCTGGGAAAAGGAGGAGGGCAGATAAGGGAAAGTGAGAGATAGAAGGACCCCGTGTTTACACCTCAAAGGTGTGGGGGAAGCACCAGGGTCAGAGGAACACAGCCAGGACAGAAGAAATTTGGAGGATGATTGACTGCTGGAGGTGGTCAAAGGGGATGGGGTGGAAACCCAACACACATTGAATGACAGCTAAAAACCAGGACAAAAAGACATGCCACGGGGTGGAGAAAGGAGAGGATGAAGAAAGAAGACATAAAAGTGATGTCCCCAGCAGTGCACCAGATCAACTGAGAGATGAGGTGATGTTTGAAGGGAGAGGTCAGGTTCAGGGGGTGGTTTTATTGCAAAAGAAAAACTATTATGTGTTCAATTTGCTCGAGAAAGAGAAGAGGAGGGATGAGAACAAGAGCGAGCCAGGTCAAGGGGTTAGAAAGCCACTAGTGCAGCAGCTTAAAAGAGAAGAATGAGAAAGAAATATAGAGCTAGTAATAGGAAAGATGGAGGAAAGAACAATATACAGAGAGAGAGAGAAGAGCACATTGTTGGACATTGAGGAGACTTTCAACAGCCAGACAGGACCTTTGGCCTGGGAGTCAGAGATTAAAAACAGTTTTGAAGGTTTGGAGATGGAAAAGAAAATAGTAGATTTATAATGTGGATTTTTCCTGAGGTTTTCAGTGATGTGAGAGGACAAGCAGAGGGGAAACATGCAAGGAGGGAGAGTTTGTGGTGCTGAGACAAACTCAAGGGTAAGAGAAAAGAGTCAGGTGAAGTTTCAGCACCAGTGTCAGAGTATCGTGTACCAGAGGTCACAGGAGCACTAAAAAAGAAGGGAAGGGATCAGCTGTGCTGTGCTAGAGACTTGTTACAGTGGGAGAGGAAGAGCCAGGGTGTTGGGAAATCACAGAAGGAGCAAGACTTGCTTAAAAATCAGCCAAGGACCAGGTCACCCTGGTGAGCATGGGAGCTGACACACTGTGGGAGCCAAACGTTCAGGGAAGGAGACCCCCACCAAGGCATTGGGCAAACGGGTTAAAGCCTATTGAAAGCTTTATAGAGGACCTGGGAGGTGTGCAACAAACTGACAAGCTATTGCACAAACACATGAGAAAGACAGGAATGAGCTAAAAATTGTATAAGAAAAAACAGACATGTATGCACATGCATAATGGGTTAAAAACATAAAAGCAGTAGTAAAAAAATACAATAGGATGTAATGGTTTTCATCATGAATTAGGACTCCTAGGAGAGCCAACCAATATGTAGTCTAATTTGTAGAGCATCTACTAACTCCTTCAGACAGTTGTGCTTCCTCTCTCTCTGCTTAGCAAAACTATTCCAATACACCTGGTTCAGTTAGTACATCTCTGCATACTGTGTTCCCAGACATCCAGCCATCAGGGGATATGAGCTTCTCCACCCTCACAAATCCTTCTGCGTCATGGAAAACGCTTTTTCACTTTCCACAGTGAGTGCCCAGTGCAGGTGGGAGCTGGACCAGCCAAGGCACCCACAGCATGCCCGTCATGAAGCAGCAAAACATTCCCAGGCTTTCCTCTGTTTCTAGAATTCTCCTTGTCTTGCTGTTTCAGACATTTCTTTCCTTTGGTGGGTCAGGACACAAATGCTATGGGCATTCTATGAAGAGTAAAGCCCAACCTGGTTTTGTTCCAACAGCATTGCTGAGGTGGTTGGAGTATGACCCAGCAGCAGGGCCAGAGGAGTTGGCTCAACTCAGCTTGTAATTCAATACAACACAAATTATAGCCGGGAAAATGGGGTAAATTAGTTCACTCAGTAAGACTAAGCAGGACTTATTGCTGGAGTTAAACACATTCAGCCTCAGCACTATTTGCCTGACATTCACTCTCTTCTCAGCCTGGCTTCTACAAAACTGACAGAAAGGGATATTTATGAGATTTCTATACATAGGTGACAGTTTGTAGACATTAACCCCCCCAAAACAACCCAGTATAAATGGATGTAAATATACATGCCCACAGCAAGTGCTTCATCCTCCTGTCCTTAAAAATCTGGTGGAAAATGTATCTGTCAGTTTCTAAATAGAAAATATTCTACACTCCAAAACACCTGGTAGAGTTTACAAACCCAAATCCTAACCAATCCAAAGGCATATGTGTTTTCAAATACTGCTCTTCTTCTCTGGTATAACTGTCTTTAATAAACACATGGTTCAAATATGGTGAATGGAACATTTCCAAGGGGTTTCCTTGTGTTGTCAAAAAGAGCCTCTCTACTACCCTCCACTTAGAGTTCAAAAAGCCAGTTCCACCTGCAGCAGAAATGACCCTTGGGCTCTGAGGTGGGATCTCTGGAGCTTCTGCAAGAACACAAGCAGCACTGCACATCACTGACTCTTGAATACCATCTCCTGCCCTTCCTCCTTGCTCCTAATTGAGCTCTTGCTATGGACCTGCTCATTCAGAAACACCTTCAGGCACATACCATCCTTTTCTGGGGTTGCAAAACACGTCCCAAGCCCAGGAGATGACAGGCTGGACCTTACTAATAATGAATGGTGCAAGTCTTTCATTCATGCTCTTCCTGTGACAATCACGAGTTGCCTTTCCTTGCATTCATATGCAAAGAGCCTGGAAGTGCAGGAATTAATGACTTTGCCAATGGTTGCCTCATACCTGCTACAATACTCTTTTCCTATCACAGTTTGAAGTATATTTCCAAGAAGAAAAGACCAGAACCTCTACCTGAGTGTGCAGAGATACAGACGATGGACAAGCATCTCCCCACTCGTGGGACTCACCATCAGGCCTGTGCTTCTCATCAGCCCTCCTCAATCTGGTGGTTAGCAAATTAGCATTTGCTAATTTGATGTAGAAAGGTCAATAGTCACTGTTACAGAGATGAAGAGGGCCCTCTGTGGCCAATATTTGGAAGAAGGCATTATCTTGTCATGGATGAATTCATCAGGAAAGGTGTTCTCCTCTCCACTCCTGGCAATCCTTTGGAGAACACACTTGCTCAGCATTGTCCTCCAACCTGCTGCTGCAGGGCTTTTCACACCTGAGATGCCACACACTCAGATGTCATTTCTGCTGTCCCTTCTGAAACATATTGTGAACTCCTTTAGCTCAGCCAGGGGAATCCTCCTCCTCCTTGGGCTGCTCTGATTTTCCAATCTGTCAGAATCAGGAGGAATAAACAGCATGCCCATTCCCAGCAGCACATACACAGTTCTACTAATCCATATACACAAGCTGCTCTCCTGAGCTCATTTCCAAGCCAAATTTCAGGTCTGTATTCACACCCACTTTGCACAAATCACACTTGTGCATTTCCCTTTCAAACTCACACGTGGTAGTCCAATGGAGAAGTTTGCCATGGATAACTTCTCAAGGGATGAGTGCCCTTCTGTCAGGCCCAGTGAAGCCAGGGTTTCACTACAGCTTCCCAAGGGAAGGTCCAAACAGAGCCACCTGATGGCTGAAAAATAAAGGATGTCATTGTATTAAGAATTAAACCAAGTGCTGAGTGAATACACATTAAACAAGGAGAATTATCCCATTTCCAGCAGGTCTCAGCATGCAGTTTCAAGTAAATAAGCATCAAGCTGTCAGCCTGAAATTCTCACTGGGACATATGTGGTTTTAATGAGCTGCCATCAGTGCTGGGGTTCAGTATGTCCCCCTTTACTCTTTCCTGCACTTGCCTTTTTCTTTTTAATTAAATGCCACCCACATCAAGCCAATCCACCTGCCAAGGTGTTGCTGGTGGCTGTGAGTAAAAGCAATGCATTTGGGGCAGCCCAAGAGGGTTGCCTGGAGTTGGCACCGCCAGCACCATCCTCAAGAGTGGCTCAGGGAGAGCAGCAGCAACAATTACAGAAGACAAGGCAGGACTTTAGTGCCTTTGGCAGCAGCAGCAGCGACCACTGCAGTGCCAGGCTGTGTGCCAGAACTCTGCTTGCCACAATTTGGGAAATTAGCTTAAACTAAATGGTAGCAGGTCTGTTTCCCTCTCCTCTCTGTCATCTGCATCCAGCCCTGTTGTTGACCATCACAATTATAATGGTGATAATAAAATCCAGAATATGACTGTTCCTCCTGCGCTTGGCAGAGGGACCATTCACAGCTCATCCAGCAGCTGGATGTCATGGTCAGGGAATGCTGCCTGCTCTTCCAGGTGTGTCCTTTCCTGGAGAGTCCTGTGCCCATCACAAATGGCTGGAGGCTGCACTGTAAGAGGCTGGTACAGGAGACAGTGGCCTGTTTCCAGCAGAGACAGCATTTGTACAGGGATCCTCCAAATTTCTGTCTGGAGGCATAGGGAGATGGCTAACTGGGCTGAAGGGTATCCTTCCTGGCACCCCCTTACACAAACTGTCCTTTGAGCCACCAGGGAGCATGAAAATGTTTTACAGCCATGTTGCCTTTCATGCTGGGAAGGGAAAGAAGACACAGCTCCTTGCTCTGCTGTGGAAAGACCTGAGAAGCTGCTGTGGTGCAGCTGTGGCAGGATGCAGAAACACCGAAGTCCCCACTAAAAGTTTTCTGTGGTCTGCTAGGCCACACAAAAGAAGAAGTTTCTAAAGGGCCTTTGAGTTTCATCATCAGCGGGAATTAACCAAGCAAAAACTCAAACCACAGGGTACAATCACCTTTTGAAAGTTGTGTTGGGCTCAATCCAGAACTGAACCAGAACAGCTTCAGCCAAAGCTTAGAACTGAGTCACAAAGTCACTGGTCTGACTCTGTTGCTTTGATCTTCTGCTAATTTCTTCATTCATTCTTCTGTGAGATGATCTTCCTTTCCCTGTTCTTTCCAGTTCCCTTTAGTTCCAAAGCATTTTAAACATACTTCATGTAGGAATAAGCAAATGAGGTATATAAAAACAGAGAAGTCAATGTACTGCTCACATTTGTATATTTATTCTATGGGAGACCATTTTCTCCTCTGCCATACAATCACCACCTTGAACTCTAACTGAAATCACAGCCACACTATTTGTATTTCAAAATGTTCATGGGAGATGCCATTGCACAACAGAAGTTTGCCCTACACAGAAACTTTTCTCATTACAAAGAGCACTCATGAGTTTCACAGAGTATGCTCTAGCATTTTAAATGTGTTGCTGGCTTCTAAGAAGTGAGGTTGTTTTTGTCCCCTCTCCGGCTTCACTTTCACTTAAGGAGCCTGACAAGGAAAAGTATGGTACAGAGAAGTGGAAATGAAGAATAAGTAGTTGTAGTTGACATTTAATTTCTGCACAGTTGGAAAGAGAAATGAGATTGTCTATTGTTCAACTCATTATTTTTCCCAGCCATTCAAGAACATAGCAATTTATTGTTTCTTTATTAAATATAATAGGGAGATGTTATGATAATTTTTCCTTATCAAGTTCTTATTATTTACAGTTCATGGACAGTGGCAGTCTCTGAGCTCTCTAGTTTGCTCTGTTTTCTGGTGTATCATTCAATTAGCACTGAGGCAATCTATTATGTCCAAAAGGTAACATGACAGGACCTGATAAGCAAGGAAGTTGCAGAAAGATCTAATAATGTTTAATGAATTACTGCAGTGCTGTGTTTGGAGATATTCTCTTGGCAGCACCCTGGGATTTACACAACACATCAATGTGTCACTCCTTGGGATCAAGAATAGCCACATATTTCCAGAAATGTCAGGGCCATACTCCTGGGTATGCCAGGGTAGTTTTATCCACAAGGCCATGGAAATGCCTTGTGCATAGCACTGCCATTTACTCATGGCTTTTTAAAACACAGGCAGTGCATCTTGCTCCTCATTCCAGCACCCATTTTATCACCTTTATTAGCATTAAAGACAGAAGAGGTCACAAAGCCTCTTCTAGAGAATTCTCTTCCAGACTTTTCCAGTGAAACATGAGACTGGGCACCTGCACGTTGCCATCTCACATCCCTCAACAAGTCACAGTGCTGCAGGACCATGGAATTTGGCACTGAGAAACACTCTGCATCCAGAGAAGCAACACAGACCATGCTGATGCCAACATCCTCCTCAAGCAAGAGATAAAGGCTGTGAAGGGTGTCTGTCTGGCATGTTAAATCCAGGAGCTCAGCCATGGTTGCTGTCAGGGTATCAAGATTTAAGGCAGGAAAGCGTCTTTCAGGTATCCTCCTTGGAGGACATCAGGCAGAGCGAGGCCATGAGTGGCATGAAAGAAATTAAAACACAGGACAAGCTTACCTGGAGGCCAGAGAAGGTTTTCGTGATGGCCTATGGAAAAGCAATAATAATTTACCTTTCTCTCTGTATTGCCAGTGTTACTTCTTTTCCTTCTTGCAGCAGAAATTCCCTTTCCCTTTGCCTAGAGAGGTTCAGGGTGGGAATCAGTGAGTTATTTGCACTGTGGGATTAGGGTACCCGATAAAAAATGACTGTTTGAGCCTGGACACTGGCAGATTGTGGGCACAAAAAGTATTGCTGCATGTACTTTTACACACTGTTTTTCCCTCATCTTTTTTTTCCTTACTTTTTTCCCCATTTTTTTCAATGGAAATGAAGGCCAGTGTTATAGCCAAGCTCAGAATAAAATAAGAAGAACCTGGGGAAATACAGATTGATGCAAAGCCAAAGGTAAAACACTGAAAATCGTTGAGAAATCTTGTACAGACCTCAGTGCAATTTGATCAATATCTACAGGGAAAAGCAGACAAATATATTCTTGGAATACAGTTCCCTGAGAAAACAGTTAGAGGATTTGGATAAGGCAAATTTGGAGGGAAATAAAGAGATTACTCTGAGTTAGCATAGAGCACTTTTATGTCCTAATACACTGCTTCTATATGAAATCTTGTTGTATTTAATGCTAAGATCAGGATCAGCAGAAAAACAGACTGAAGTACAGGTCAGCTGTCTTAATAAGATAGGGCTTTATGTGTAATCCCTCGGGAAAGGGATGGTGGAGGACTGAGCTGCTGAATATGGTAACAGCCACAGGAAAACTATTTTAGGAGGTGCTTGAAAGGCGGCACACACATCTTCAAAGGAGCTACAGATTCCTCTTGACTGGCATGAAATATTTAGGCAGTCTGGAAAGCCATTTTCCTGACAGTAGCTCATGAAAATAAACATTACTGTCTTTCTATTCAGGCCAGTAAGTCAAGTCTACCACCCAGTGAGCCAGTGCATGAGTCCCACTGCAAATTTCAAGGGGCAAAAAAACAAAAAGTTGAGAAAAAAAAAGAGCAAAAAGAAGCAAGAGTGAGGTAAGAGATTGCTGCTGGGGCAGGCGAAGGCAGGCAGCAAGCTCTTGAGGGAAACAGGAGCCCAAGGGAAGCACTAGGGCAAAGAGAATCACTGATGAATACAAGCTCTGTTTCTGCACTGGGTGAACAAGGGAGGATTCAGCCCATCAGACTGCTTATCCCTGCAGTTCCTGACTATTCCCTGGAGGTCTATTGAACCTATTGCACTTCTACTGTCTAAAAGATAAAATAAGCTTCATCACTGGCTTCAAAGACTGGCTTTGCCTGAATAAGGAGTAAGAACCACAGGACTTGACCTGTTTTAAAAGGCAGCTGGATGGGTAGAGTTGGTGTGCTCTCCAAAATCTTTGTCAGCATTGCTCCACCTGCAGAGCAGACTCCATGAAGAGGGCATCCCTTTCCACTATGGCAGGGTACCAAGCCATTAAACACTCTCCTACACATGGCCCTTGGAAGATGGCTTTAGGTCACAGATGACTCTTCATTCAGTGATGCAAGATATATTGTTCATGAGAAGAAAAGGGATGTTCAGACAAGGTCACTGAACAGGCCAGCCCCAAAGAACTATCCAGATTTGGGAAATTATGTCTATTTTTAAAAACCATTTTTGGGAGATTTTAGCAAGAACCTAAACACTATCAGAAAGATTTTTTTTTATTCCAAGCTACCAGTGTTACCTGATCTTAGTTCATTTCAGAAATAACCCTTATTAATAAGACATTATTGATTTATTATTAAGAAATCTTTCAACTTGCAACATAGGACATGGTTTAGTGATGGATTTGGCAGTGCTGGGTTAATGGTTGGACTTAATGATCTCAAAGGGCTTTTCCAACTTAAACAATTCTATGACTCTGTGATTTCTTTTTTAATTACATCTGGAAAAGACATTAGGCAATGCTTGCTGAAATTTACAATCAAATCTAGCCAAATGAAGCGTTTTAATAACACTACAGCTTGTCATTCTCACCTCACTGTGTTTCTTCAATGAGATAAAATTAGATTAGGATCACACAAACCAGAACAAGAAAAATAGGCTTTATGTGTCAGTAACTGCATATAGAAGATGCATTTAATGTGAATAAAAGAATGCATGTCCCAAACTAACGTATATCCTATTCTCCCTCTAGTGGCCAGTGCTCCTCCTTAAAAATAACACTCTGGCGTGGAGATTAAATCATACCACGCTGGAAAAGAAAGAGTGAAGGAGACCTGAAACAGCTTTTACTTTCCAGTGTCTACTTTTTTTGTGATGTCTCACTATCGGGTTGAACATTGCAGGTCAAAGGCAGCACAATGTGATCCTGCACATCCTCCTTCATGAAGTGAGGGAGAATCATCTGGTTTCAAACCAGAGCCAAAATGATTCTGCTGGAGGGAGGCCAGCTGCCTTTCAACTTCTGAATTACTGATCCAGCAAAAAAATTCCGAAAGAAGCACAAAAGTAATTTCTAATCTCCCATATGATGATTACATTAGCAAGTATGCTGCTCTTCACGAGTTCAAATAGAAGAAACACTAAGACACAAATGTAGTTTGGCTCAATATTTCAATTGATACAGTTTTCTATGTTTGATATGAAGTATAATAACTGTTACAATGATTTAAGTATCACTTATTGTCAAAAAGTTGTGTGTATAAACACATAAAACATGAACACAGTGTTGCACTGATAGCTGACTGCATAAAAAGCCCAATAGCATTTTGTTGGCTGTGAGAAGCATCATTGCTGCTATAACGATGATGACACAAAATTTACATGGGATATTGTTGCATGCATCCTTTCAGATGATGAGCATTCCCAGAAAGAATTTATGTCTCCCTTCCTTGCCTTGGGATAAATATGGTAATATTATTACTGGAAATAACAATTTATATTGCTATGTAAAATGGCTGGAGTATCCACTCAGTCAAGCCTGAAAGTCCATGGTGGCAGATAAGCTGCAGTACAGCTCCTTCTGTGCCAGGAATCTGTAGCCTGAGTAGGGAAGATGGGTAAAGAATGAAGGGAAAGGAGATGCACAGGGTCACACAGGAAGCCTAGGAGAACAGAGATGTTATGAACCATCCGCTCACAGCCCATCACCTGGATCACATGGACCTGATGGGAAGGGCAGAGCCAGAGCTCAGTGTACATCGTGTTAGAAAACCAAGGAACAACCCCAAGCATCCCCCATCTAACCCTTCTGCTGCTTCAAAAGAAGCAAAAGACTAACAATACAATGTCATGCTTGTGGTTTATCCTGTACACCTTGCCAGCCTGGCACGTCATAGAGAAATGAGCTCTGCCCCCAAACAAAAACCAGCCTGCTCGTGTATGAAATTGAGTCTAGTAAATCAATAAAGCCCTGGAATTTAAGTGAGTGTAATTTTAAGGTGCATTTACCATTCAAAGGCTGAAATGAAACACCTCATAACAGTGTTTAGTCAGAAGACACGTTGCTCATCCCACATGAAAAAGCAGCTTTAATCAGTATGTTTCTACACTCTGGTAGCAAAAAAGGAGCAGCCTTGAGCAAGGAAGTCCTTGCAGGCTAAACATGGATCACAGTTTTCACCCATTATGTTTGGAATGTAGCCCTAAACCATTTGCCCACTAACAGAGTCCCAAAAGATATTCCTTTGACTAAGGGTAGCTTGGTTTGTCACTCCATCGTGGACATTTTCTGGATGCCCACCCACCACCAAGCCACTGTAAAGTTGGCATTCATCCACCAAGGAAAAGCATCTCCACAAAGGCAGGGCAGCTGGCACTTGCCTTAGAGAGAAGCAGCTATATCCATCACATCTCTCTTTTGTTCTCTTTTGCTCTCTTGCAGAAGCTCCTGCTCTGAGGAATGAGCTCTGCCTCTTTAATCTCCCCATTTTCAAGTCCCATCATCTGGAAAGGTCAAACAACCAGCATGTTTACCAGGGCTCTTCCTTCAGAAGCCAGGTAATACCTTCCACAAGATTGTTTTTGCTTCTCTCAAGAGACATTTACCAGAGGGTAGTGCACTTTTTTTTCCTTGGAAATGATTGCTATCAGCACTGGAAGAGCTCCCCAAGACTGCTAAAAGGAAATGTCATCTCACAGTATCTAATTTCCAAAACAGCCATTTCTGCATGCAAGCCCAGAACAGCACACGGGGAGTTCTGCTGCACTTTCTGTCACGGGCATTATTACAAATTTAAATATTTCTCAAGAAGTGCTATTTGAATAATTAAGAACAAGATATAGGTTTGATGCTTGCAGGATGATTGCAATTGAAGAGACATAAATGGCAGCCTGGGTATCAGAAAAAGAGAGAGTTTTCCAGGGTAACAGGCACTGGTAATGGCAAGGAGACGTGCAGCTGCTGCTGCTGCCTATATACTTACACCCAGTGTTGTTTCAGCTGAGCTATACTTTTCACTAAGCATTAAGAAAGCATATATGGGGTCATTTTAGAAGAGCTATATACACAAAGATTGCTTTTCTTGAAGATTAAAGAACAGACGGACTAGAAGCAGATTTGGACTTTCATTATACTCAGCTGCCTGACTTGAAAGAAGTAAAAAAATTTTAACTTCTCTGAAGTCTTTGCTATAGTTCACTACATTCCTAACACACATATTTGAACAAATTATTCTGAAGGAGTGGTAAAAACCAAAGCAGCAGAATCGTAAGACTTTTCAAGGTTTCATTACCCTTACAAGGAACTGATGCTAATCCCTTGAAAGTAAGCAGGACAATATAAAGTGCTCTACATGGGACAAACCATTTAAAAATTCTACGATTTTATGAGTGCATAAACCTTACATCTTTCCCACTGAGCAAACACTAGAAGGTATTGCATGCAAGAAACAAAAATAAAAGCCCTCAAATTCAGGTAGAATCTTGACCACTGCATCCCCACCCTGGGGATGTACAAAAGATTTTGTCCTAATTCTACTCACAGGCAAGCCTATCTAGAAAAGCTTCATCTTAATTTCTTTGCCTTTTGCAGTGCAAATATGAGCATCTCTTGGCTTAATAACTAATGGCAACACTCGATGGACCCTGGTCCTTGCAGGTGGAAGTCACCTCAGCTGTACTCTCTGTACCTAGAAGTCAAACAACATAAATACTTCACAAATGAGTATAACATCCCATTAAACTGTATTCTACAAGGTAGAGGAGGTTTTGAGAGCTGTGACATGATGCTTAAGCTTTTATAATGTTCCGCATTTCTACAAAACCATTAGGCTAAGAATCTTCGGAAATTTCCAACAGGCTCATTCATGTTTGCAAATGATAGAGATCTCGTGTCTGCAAAGCACGGGATTAATGCCCCTGCCCTGTATCCCTGTCATCAAGCTGGCATCCCTACACTTTCATTACTGTTTCCTGGCAACAAAGAACCGAGGCACTTCCATGAATGCTAACAATCCGTATCCATTCCAGCGGCAGACCTTTCCGGAGAGCCCTGCCCAAATGAATGAGTTCATCAGCATTATCTGCTCCTGCAATATCAGACTCAAACACAAAATCATTTTTTCACCCCGCATGGGGAAAGTATTATTAACAGGATCTTTTTAATCTGAAAATCACTTCTATTTTTTGTTTGTGGAGCCATAGCATATTATTTCAACCTGAAGTGTAACAATCCCATTTCTGTTATAGAACAAGCCTGATTTATCAGGTTGGTTGTATCAGCTGGGCAGTTTGATGGTTTTGGTTTTTTCCAGTTTACAGGATGAAAGAGTGGTAATGTGACAAATCTAATATTGGGCACATTCTTTTAATTATTATTTTAAAAAGGAATATAATTAGTGTTTCCATTTTTAAGGTAAGAGATTGTTTCATTATTACCTAGGCTAAAAGACAAAGAGCCATATCATGAGGATGTTATACTATCTACTATTTAAAAGATGTAGTGCTTGTACCTTTTTAGCACTAAACTGAGGCTGAACTGCTGTAGTTCAGTAATGAAGACGTTATTAATGGCAGAAAATCAGGAAAAGGAGATGCCTTTTGTATCTTACACTGCTGTGAATGCAAAAGGGAGAGAGGATTGCAAGATTGTTCCTTTCAATAGCATGTCCTCACTGATTTGCAAGCAGGCAAGGGGGAGAAAGGCAATGGAGAAAGGGCCCCATTATTATTTGCTGTTTGGGACGCTCATAAGAGAAAGGTGAAAGGCAAGGGGAAGGGGAAGGTCCCACACTACTGTTATGCTATCCCAGGGCGCTGCACGCCGCAAATTTTTGCCTCTCTGCTGTCCCCGGGAATTTGCTGTCCATCAAAAGTTTTTCTCATCTGGATGGTACCCATTAACAAGCCCCCTTTTCAGTCTAGAGGAAACCTGGATGGATTAAAAAACCCCCAACCAATAACCAAAAATAATTCTGCTGAATTAGGATTAGGGCATTATTTAAGCATTTAGAAAGAGAAAGGAAAAGACTATTATTCCCTATTCTTGGTTACCAAGAACTTCCATCAGTATTCTGATATCAGAAGGCTTCTTCTCTCTTCCATTATGCTGTTTATTTTAGATTATGCAGGGTATATGCATCCTTTGAGGAACATCTCCTTTGACTCTCACTCCTCACAACCTCCCTCTCCAGCCCTGGTTTGGTGTTTAACAAATGAATGGATCTTATGTGCTGTGTTTGCCTTCCCCAAAATGCTGTCAGCTTCACAGCATGTGGATACAGAGAAGATACATTGCATAGTCTCATCATCAAGAAAAAACCACTGTATTGACACAGAGTCAATACTCAGGTTCGTACTGATGCTGCCAATATTGTTAATACTTCAATGTCCTAAGGAAAAGGTTGTTTGACTTGAAAAAGCTCTGAGCGTACCCTGGAACAGTAAATTTTCTGAGCTTTTCCCTCTGAGAGCTGGCTCTGGTTTGAAGTCAGGGCAAAGAAACCTTTTGGATCATTGACATTGCTCTATGACCAAGTTTTTTCCCCCCAACAGTTGTTTTCTTGGATAAAACTGTCCAGGTAGTGAGAAAGTGAGTAATGTGTTTCAATCACACTTAGCAGATCTAAAGGGTTAGCTGCCCCTTGCTGTAATATACGGCTCTGGCTGTGTTAGCCTAAAATGAGTTTAAGATAAATTCCCTGAAGGAATGGTTCATGGCATATAATCTGGCTGCTGAGCAGTATTTCTTCAGGTGACAGCATCCCCAGCCAAAGTGCTCAAAGGCTGTGGCTGCTGAACAAAGTCAGCACACAGACATGCCCTGTGTATAAGCAGATGTTGCACAGAAACATTAACATTTTTGAAGGGCTCACTGAAGAAGGGAAATACAACCCCTGAGATAGGAGCTGTGACACAATCCATGGCTGTGGTGCTTTATACACACCTGTGGTCTCAGTGTTCAGGGCCAAGAGGTGACACCGTCACAGCCACTGGGGAAAGTCACACAGGGTACAGGGACATGGGCACCAAGCCTTGAGGAACATGATTCATCCTCTCCTCATTGATAGACCTACTTGAGCTAAAGAACATATTACTCCCTTCCCAGGATATGGATTTCTCCCTTTGATTATCACCTGAAATTGGGAGTTTGAAGTTTGCTAAAGTCCAAAAAGGCAATCACAATTCCGAATCTTGTTTGCTGCTTTGCTATAAGGATGCAGTGTGATAGAAACATACAAATGCAACCCATTAGGTCACTCTCCCTCAGACATGTTTTGGGTGCCAGTTCACACCCACAGTTCCTGTTTTTTAGTTGATTAGAGGCTCATTTGCCAGAGCTGAGAAGCCATGGGCTGTCCCTCGCAGGGATGGCTGCAGATCAGCAGCGGGTGCTTGGATGGAGGACAAGGCAAAGGGAATCTTTACTGGGAACACCCAAATCCAGTACAGGAGAAGGGAATCAGAAGTAGATTTGTGCCTTTATTTAATACTATAATATTGCATAAGACAGGGTGTAGAAATTTCTTGTTTTTCATAGAAAATACATTTTCAAGCCCAAATTTCAATTTGTCATTATTAGTGAATGGTTAATACTGCTTTATTCCTAACACAGTCTTAGGGAGGACTAAATACACACAATGACTAATGGACTAGTTAAAACCTAGACCAAAAAAAATCTCAAATACCGAAAATATTTTGCAATCAGCAAACAGCAAGAGATTGTTTTATTTCAGGTCTGGGAAAGGGGAGTCTAGAAGGTAGCAATGTATTTTCAGGCAATACTTCCCAACAGGTGCATCTGCACTGACAAACTTCACTAAGCTGGGGCTGCCCTGCTGGTCCTGCCCCGTGTTCTCAAACGGAGGAGAGGTGAGGAGATCACTTTTCTCATCTGCTTCAGGGCTGCACTTTTCCATGCATTCTAAGATGGTTTCAACACCTGCCTGAATCAAGCAGGGGAGGGAAAAGCAGTGAAAAGCTGCCATCAAACACATGAGATCACCAGTGGCTTCACAGAAGTCACCCTTGCGTGCTTTTGTCACCTTCATGTTACTGCTCCATGAGGTAGCTGAATCACTGTTAGAGCAGGAAGGTCTCCCTGAGCAGGAAATCACACCTTTGGCAGCAGAGTAGACTTACTTTCATGTAGCAACAATGAGATCACATTTTCACATTTATCTGCAAAACAACTAACCTCAAAGTATTGAAGCTGTATTGGTTGAATGGGATTCTCCAGGATAAACTATCACTTCACACAAAATTCAGGAGGGAGAAGGAGAAGCATGGGGGAAACTTTACAGTTCTGTCTTGCAAGAAAAGAAAAATACCTTTTTTAATAATTTTTTCAGTGCTAGAAAATGTTCAAGTGTTTTAACCATTTTATGAAGAACAAAAGCCTTTTCTAAAAATTCAATAGAATTTATAAGAATACTTGTAAACAGAAGAGTTTTAGTCACCTTTAAAGAGTAAAGTTTTCTCTAGAAAAATTATGGCCAGCTGTGTGTGAAATAATTGCCTTTCAGGAAATACTTATTTGATTTAGGATGTTGGCTGTTTAATATTGTATAGACTTACTTTGTAAGCAGAAGCAGGGTCGAAAATATTGTCTTAATTCCCCTGCACACTTCATTTGAATCCAGCAGCTTCATATGTTCATCTATCCAAGCACCTGTTCTCATTTCACTTATTGGAGGTGGGAAATTTATGCATTCAGAGGTAAGGTCTCATCTCACAGAGCTGAGATTTACTTTTACATTCCTGAAGGCACAATGGTGTAAATCATAGTCAGAACAGAGACTTTTAGAAAGCCAATGCTTGCAGAACTGCTCTGCATGGAATTCTGATGGAGAGGAGATTGAAGACGTGTTTGGTGTTGATCTTGACCTACGCTATTTGTTGATGTAGGGCTTTTTTTAGGGGGGGTGGCACAGGAGAACCCTGACACTTGGAAGGGGCTCTTCCACACTGAGTCTAAGTGAGAAATAAGCACAGAAAGGCTCTCCAACTCCCAGCACGGCTTCAAACATAAGGCAGCACAACACCTGCAGTCTTTTCCACAGCCAGCCAAGCTTTAGGAGCACTAAAAGAATTTATAGCCAGCTCAAGTCTACCAGATGTGGTAAATTTACAGTCAACTCCAGTACCAGAGTTGGTATGATTTACCATCAGTTCCCCAGTGTCTGCTGCGACTGAGAACTAAATGATTTAAATCAATAAATGTTTGAAGGAATGAGACAATCGAAATAACTCATGAGCTTTATTAGTATCCGTATGGGGAACTGGCAGAAACTCAACACAAGCCCAGGCAGAACTTGTTAGTGGGCCTTTCTACTGCTATTTGCCCAAACTGCAGTAATTATTAACCATAAGACTAGTAATAAAGCAAGCTTATTTATGGCTTCATAGCTTGCTGCTGGCATGGGTCTTAGCAATTTCAAGGCTGAGCTGGCTTGAGAAAGAGGTGTTTGGAAATCTAAGAGCTCCTTTAAAGGGTTCATAAAGCCCCACATGACACTGATGGTGAGCTGTCAGTAAGTGCTGTTGGGAACCCTCAGCTGGACAGAACTCCTCGCTCACTGGTGTCACCAAATCTCTGCTCTTGACATACTCCTGCTGGAAAAACTCGGTTTTTTCCATTTGCCCTTCCATCCAGGACATGTCACATTCCCTCCCCACCTGCAGAGTAGGTTCATCAGCTCCTCCCTGGTGCCACCAGCTATTTGAGACCACCATGCCCACCTGCTGCCCTGGCTTCCAGCCCAGCAATGCTGCTTAAAGCAGGTTGAGCTTCCTACCCACCTCTGCCACCATTTAGCCAGGATGTAGCAGACACCAGCTCCAGCTTCCTATTTCCCAGCTGCTTTGAGGTCAGTGATATGGGACCATTCCCAGCATCCATTTCCACCTCATCAGCTCCCCGAGTTTCTTGGACAAGGGCTTCCAGCACATCCCTCCAAAGGGATGGAAACAACCAGGCAATTTCCTACAGCTAAGCTGGTAAGTCTTGGTTTCATTACACTGCAAAGTTGCACATGTTGAGGATTTAAAAGTATTGAATTAAAATGCTCAGTGTAAGTCACACCACTTACACTGTGTTAGTGTGCTGATTTCAGTAAAACTAAAAAAAAAAATTAACCCAGACTAAAAGGAAAGGGAAGGAATGCAAATGTTCTTGCAAAACAATAACTCAAACCAGAGCTCTGCTATTCTTCCCAGTGAGGAGTTTCAGTGTGGACAGATGGCACTGCCACCAATTAATACTAATAAAAGGACAACCCCAGCACCCTGAAATAATTTGGAACCATCTGTGTGAAATTAAGAGCACTACCCACATTTCATCCTTTCCAGTATATTAACACACACAAACTAATTGGGAATCACCATGATGATAAATATAGCAAACATGAGCAGCTGAATACTTGAAACTTGCAATTTCAGATGAGCTTTACCCCAGGGAACTGAAGCAGCAGCGTAACATACGAGTTGCAAGGCCCTGAATTTGCCAGTGGCAAAAGAATTGGTCTGAGGGCACAGGCTCTGCCATAAAGGAAAGCCAGTCTAGAATTGTGTTATTTTTTTCTTAGCATGCTTGATAAGACACAAAAAATGAAATATACTAATTTCCCAGTTTATGCTGGATATAACTAATGAAGTATGAATGTAAGTATCTGAAATTAAATTCTGGTGTGACTGTTTTCTGTTGCCATATACTAAAAGTGTGTCCAAAGAAATTAAATGCTGTGCTATTGTTTTCCTTGGTAGGGGTGACTTGGTCAAGAAAACAAGCAAAGAGTTGTATTAACCATGACAGAATGATTTTCCTCTGAAACAGCAGCAATAAATAACTGGTTGTGATGGTATACTCTTCTCCTGGTCGGTGAAGCTCCCTTGACTAAATTACTGTTTGTCAGGCAGTGTATTAAATAATTAAAAGCATAAACTGCCAATAATAAATGTCAGATGAATGAGTGGAGGTTCTTTTATTTTAGATCAAGCAGTAATAAACTGAAGCATCTTTTTAGTGATTATGAAACAGCCTTATTAAAGGAACTGCAGTACAGTTTTCCCCTTCCATATGGTGTTTTTGTTTGTCTCTCTCCCTACTTCTGGGTGTTTTATTGTCCCCCAGAGGGGGTCAGCCAGGTCCTTTTCCTGAGTGGTTACAGTTAATTCAGGTGGTTCAAGCAATGCTTTTCCAAGCCCCTGCCAAGCACTTGTCAATACTAAATTTCTTCTGCCATCACGTTGTCCATTCACTGTGCTTTGTTAATTTGTAGAGATCACATATCCTGGGCCTGTGAACAATGAGCTGTAAATCACTGCAGACTCCTCGATCCTTCGGGCAAAGGCAGCAGGTCCAACTACTCAGCAACCCCTGATTTATAGGGAGCAATTCCTTCCCTTTCACACCTTCCAAGTGAATATAGATCCAGAAGTTGTTCACCCTTCAAAGAACCTTTTCTGTCTTAAATGTGAGGCTTTGTGTATATTGACTTTGCAAGTGCTCACAGCACCACTGCTTGTACTTCCTAGGGAATTTCCTTATTTCTTGTCATTTTGCTCATTGTCTTTGTCCATGCTCCAATATTTAGTGATTGGGTGTTACTTTACTCCTTGACACAGCAGCAGAGGGCAGACAAAGGGCAGAACAAAAATACAGCAGACAAACCCAGCCATATCAGAAAACATTCTCACTCATGATTCTTTCTAGCATGTGGTTTTGATTGCATACAAATATGTAAGATGAAAATATTTCTGTACTGATCAACTACAGTAACTTTGCTTATTCCAGACTTCACATAGGAAATAACAATCATGAAAAGTCTGAAGCATCACTTTCTGTGGACCACATCAAAGCCACCACCATGGCACGATGCTGTGGAGCTCCCACCATGAACGGCTCTTGGTTATTGTTCTTTTTACCTCAGAGAATTTCATTGCATTTAGAAAAGGAAGATGAAAGGAAAAAAGACCATCTTGGTTTTTATTACAGGTTTCATAACAAACAGCAGTAATAATAATGAAATGCTGGGTTTCCTTGACCTTAAGCAGAGGGCAGGAAGGAAGAAGAGCAGTGGCTACAAAGATGTCTTCAAGAACCCTGTGCCCTTTGTTTTGTTTCTCCAGTGCTGTTTGACACCCTCTGACAAAGCAGGTGCCTGTCCAAGCTGGAAGTGTGTTCCCAGCCTGTTCTGTTGGTGATGAATCTTTGCTTACTAAGTTGCTACAGGCACTCTTGCTTAGAAACTTGAAATAATTTTTACAATACTTCAAGCATTCAGGGACTTTTAAATAAATGTCTGCTTTAGTGAATATGAGAGCACTATACCTCTGTTTGGGGATTCAGGAAACAGAAGTAATCTCAATAAACCTTGGGGAAGAGAGGAGGAAGCCAACCCGAGGAATGAATGTCACTTCTATTGAAGTGGCAGGCAGACTGTGAAATCCCACCTGAGGAGCAGGAAAGACGCAGTTTTTCTGCTTTATTGCATTCAAATTCTGCAAGACTAAATCAGCTGTGCTTCAAGTGACTCTGAGCAAGCACGAGTGTGGCAGGCTCTGCTGGATGAATTACAGAAGCCATGAATTTTTCCTTGCTTTGCATCAGATGGAGGGTTTTTTGCATTTTTTTTCTTTAGAGTGCCTGCTCTATGGACAGTTGAAGGACTTTATTTTAAAAATCATTTTTAAAACGTCAAGATTTTTGATTCTGCTGGACCAATTCCCTTAGCTGCAGGGACTCAATAACAAATAAGTAGTTTTGAACATTGTTATTAAATTATAAAGTTACATGTAGTGCTGATCAAGGCATAAAACAACACAGCCAGCCATTCTGAAAAAGCATTTTAATGTACTGTTCATGCTTGGATTTCAGTTATGCTTTATCTTAACAACTACATCTAAGACAATAAACAGAGAAAAATAAATAGGACCCTAAAATTCAACCAGAACTGCTGCCTGTCATGTTCTGAATTTGTGGCATGTATACATTGCAAAGGGCATCAACTAGCACACCATGTCCCACACCATGTTCTGCTGTAAACAACTGCAGAACACACTGTTTTCTTCCACCAGGGAATAAATAACACCTCAATCAACACCTATTTTGTATATTCGATTCCCTTTAACCCATGGGTTTTTTTAATAGACTTCCTAAATACTCTAGGATCTGGAGTAAAGTTGGTTTTTTCCTCTAAAATATAACTGAACCAATAACTCTGCCTAATATTCCTGCCTCTTTACAAAGCGATGGCCTGTCCAAACGAAATTTATAGTTTAGGCAAGAACTACCTTATAGAATATATCCCCTCCCTGCAGGAACTTCTTTTTGATATGTAACCAGGTTAAACCTTTGCAAGTTAAAATTGTTTCTCTAAAAGGCCTAATTATTCATAAGAAATGAAGGCATGCAGCCTGCAAAATTATTCCAAAAATGCAAGGGCTGCAACCTCAATTTCTGCTCTGTTTATTTATTTATCCTGAGGTAGCACAACCTCAGGGATTTTCCAAGTACCTCTGAGAAATTTCATGCTCAACGTCAGAACTAGAAACAAATGTTAACTAATGGATGTCTCCAGACATGTTGAAGTTACTCCTGCATCCACCTGGGGTGGAAGGACATGGATTGTGGGGTGAGTCCAGGGGAGGGACACAAGGATGACTGGAGGGATGGAGCACCTTTCCTGTTAGGAATGCCTGGGAGAATTGGGATTGTTCAGCCTGGAGTGAGTTAATGGAGACCTTCCAGTACCTGAAGGGGCTATGAGAAAAGATGGAGAGGGACTATTTACAAAGGCCTGGAGTGACAGGACAAGGGGGATGGATTCACACTGGCAGAGAGCAGGTTTAGAATAGATATTAGGAAAAAAATTCCTTGCTGTGAGGGTGGTGAGGCCCTGGCACAGGTTGCCCAGAGAAGCTGTGGGTGCCCCATCCCTGGGAGTGTCCAAGGCCAGGTTGGATGGGGCTTGGAGAAACCTGGGATAGTGGAAGGTGTCCTTGCCTATGGCAGAGGCTTGGAACGAGCTAATCCTTAAGGTCCCATCCAGCCAAACCGCTCTGCGATTCTGCGCTTTCCCAAGCTGCTGTTTCGGGTGCTGTGAGCAGACAAAAGAATAAAAAAATCACATTTATCTTTGCTTATCGCTCTGTCAGCGAAGGACGGAGCCAAACCCTCGGGGCAGCAAACGCCCATTTCGGCCAGTCCCAAGCCTCGCTGTGATTTTCCGTGGAGCCGGCAGAAAACTTCTATCCCTTTTATCCCCAGTCCCGCTCTTTATCTCCTGTTATTCTTGACTTTTATGCCCTGTTATTCCCGGTTTTCATCCCTTGTTATCCCGCTTTTCATCCCCTGCTATCCCGCTGCCCATCGGCGCCATCGGCGCTCGGCACATCGATTGCTGCGGGCGCGGCTGCGCTGCCTGCGCTGCGTCCGCGCCAGGCGGGACGGGCCGCGCCGCCGTCGAGCCGGGAGGAGGTAGCGGCGAGGGGACAAGGGGACAGGGAGCCGGGATACGGGATCCAGGCGGGCCGACAGACAAGACAGACAGACAGGCCGCCCGACCGCCCTCCAGGCCCTCGGTGCCTCTGCCCGGGGTTGTGGCGTGTGGCCGCCGCGGCGCTCGGAGCCGCTAACGCGTCCCTCCCCGCCCCACCCGCGTGTGCTCTGCGCGCAGGATGGACATCAGGCCGAACCACACCATCTACATCAACAACATCAATGACAAGATCAAGAAGGAAGGTACGGGGCTGCCGTCTCGGCGCTAAGCGCGGGTTGCCCCATGGGGCCTGGTCGGCCTCTCACACGTGGGTGCCCGGGGCGATCCGGGGCTCCCAGGACTCTCAATAGTGGCGGGCAAGGGGTGAGATCCTGAGCCAAGCTCTCGGGAAACGCCTGCTTGTAATGAAACAGCAGCTGAAGTCGACAAGCGTCTCAGTTTTAAGTCTTTTTGTAAGGTTAAACCCGCGTTTCTACGGAAGTTTCTCACTGACTGTCTACTGTAGTTCTGTGGCTGCAGGTTTGCTTGTCAGTGAGTAACTAATGTAGGAGCAATGGGGATATTCACGTTTTGGTGGTCAGCAGCCCCCTCTCGCCGAATTGTGGGGAGTTCAGTGTGCCATTCGCTTGTTTTAGTGCAGGGTGAAAGGGGTGAGAGAGAGGTCAGAGCTGGTCAATCTTTATGTTTTAGACAAATTGCCCTGTGGTTGCTGCAGCCCACACAGGAGAGGGGACTGTGTGCTGAGGAACTTTGGTTCCTCACAGCATTCAGAAAAGAACTTTCTTGCCCTTACCTGGGCATCAAGCTGTCTGCATCAAACCATGCACTTCTGATCTAAAGTGATCCTGGTTATTAGTTATGGTTCGTGAAATTTGTTGGATCAGACTAACACTACTTAAATGTTTCTTCCCGGTGCTTCAGAGAGATATCTGAAAGTGAAAACAACTTTGCTGATGAATTATTTAATGGCTTAGATGGTTCTGCTTTGAATAAATTTAACTTGGAGCTTTGCAGCATGTTAAGAGCCCTGTAAACTAGTAAGATCTCATTATGAAATTTCGTGATTATGACTCTTAAATAGAATCACAGAATGGCCTGGGTTTGAAGAGGCCTTAAAGATCATCTGGTTCCAAACCCCCTGTCATAAGCAGGGACAACTTCCACTAGACCAGGTTGCTCAGAGCCCCATCCAACCTGATCTTGAACACTTCCAGTGATGGGGAGTCCACAACATCTCTGGACAACTTTCACCACCTTCATAGTAAAGAATTTTTTCCTGATTTTTAACCTAACCCTACTCTCGGTCAATTTGAAGCCATTCCCCCTTTGGTGTCTCTCCAGGCCATTGTAAATAGTCTCCATGTCTCTTGTGGGCTCCCTTCAGGTACTGGAAGGCCACAGTTAAGTCACCCCTAAGCCTTCTCTTTTCCAGGGTGAACAGTCCCAATTCTCTCAGCTTTACCCCAAAGGAGAAGTGCTCCATCCCTCTAATCATCTTGGTGGCCTCCTCTGAACTCTCTCCAACAGGTCCATGTCCTGCCTGTGCTGGGGACCCCAGAGCTGGAGGCAGCACTGCAGGTGGGGTCTCACCAGAGCAGACAGAGGGGCATAATTCCTTCCCTGGACCTGCTTCCCACTCTCTTTTGGTTGTAGCCCAGGACATGGGTGGCTTTCTGAGCTTCTAGTGCACATGGCAGGGTCATATCCAGCCTCTCATCCATCAGCCATCCCAAGTCCTTGGCAGGGCTCCTCTCAATCCCTTCATTCCCCAGCTTGGATTGATCCCGAGAATTGCCCTTAGCGAGTTGCAGCACCTCACACTTGGTCCTGTTAAACCCCATGGGCCAAATGTAGGATTTAAAATAACCTGAAAAGCTCACAAATGTCTTTCTATTTTAATAAAGGTTTTGAAGTCATTCTTAAGGAAAGTGTTTTGACAAAATGCTTTTTGTAATTAAAATAGATACAGTGGTGTGGTTGGTCAGGATGTGATGTATCACTGTGTGAGCTAAAGCTGGTAAAAAACATTGTCCCTGAAGGACAGCAGACTCTGTAGAAGAGGACATTTGCCTGTAACCTGTTCTGATCTGTTTTCTCCTTTGGTCCCCAGAGCTGAAGAGGTCTCTGTATGCATTATTCTCACAGTTTGGTCATGTGGTTGACATTGTGGCTTTAAAGACTATGAAGATGAGAGGACAGGCTTTTGTTATATTTAAAGAACTTGGATCCTCTACCAATGCTTTGAGACAGCTCCAAGGCTTTCCGTTTTATGGGAAACCAATGGTAAGTTGTTTTGTTACCATTTTAAAGAAAAAAAATCCCACTGTGGTATGGTACAGTGTTCTGGTACTTACACCCTGGGAATGAACTATTACTTGCAGTTTGTTACTGAAGGGACCCTCAGTCATGTCACATCCTAATGAGTATCTGTATTTGTACAGGCTAGCAAGATGCTGAAGAGACTGTAGCTACAACACACACAGAGGCTGAACTGAGTGTTTAGGCTTCCTAAGTGGTGGCTTTTTGTTTTTCTGTGCTGCATTATAGTTTTTACTGTCTTAAACACTTCCATTTTACTCATCATGCCTTCCATTGAACAGGTTAAATTATTTCTGTAATACTGTTGAAATTAGGTGCTGTCAGTTACTTGTTGTAGAGTAACCTTAACTACTGTTAGATTAATAATGAATATTTAGAACATGATGTTTCCTTTTTGAGGTAACAGTGAGGCAGTTTTACTTTCCAGATGTGCACAGTGATTTATTTTTTTAAATAGGTGGCTAGTTCTGCTTGATTGTAGACCACCAAGCCAAATAACTGCATTTCAGTATAACTTCAGTGAAGCAAATACAGTGCTGGTTGACAGAACAGGATTTAGTAATGTACTTGATAACATGCAGAATAGCACTACAATTGAGACACTGTTGCCTGCTTGGATGATTAGGCATCTCTTTAATTCTGCAACTCTTGGTGAGGTGTAACTACATGCAAACAGCCCACGACTGCATTGATGGATGGGTACATTACTACTGGCTTTCAGCCCATGGCTTTGGGAACTGAAGAGAGCAGAGACAGTTGGGCTGCTGAGCTATTCTCATCAACACCTTTTGTGCAAGCTCAGTCCTGCCATGTGTCCTTAAGGAGTTTTGTGCTCAGTGAAACTCAATAAGAAATAAAAAGATTAAGGCTTCATAAGCTCTCAGCTGTACTTCCCTCTTTGAGCTTTGCCTGAAGCTTGCATGCTTTATCTAAGCACCAAACAAAAGCATTGAAAAAAATATCCAACTGCTGCGTAGTTTTGCACTAAGGGAGTCTCTGATAGGCAAAACTGTAGGATTCTGTGCATATATAACTTTGCACACCTATATAGTCATACCTGCACCTTCTTAGCCCCCTACACTGGGGGACCTGTGTCTGAAAACCAGCAGCATTGTGCTGCTGGCACAATTTATGCAATCCTGTTTGGATTAAGGTAGGTACTTTCTGTTTAAGGTCTGAGTTTTGCTGAACTTGCTTCTCTGCAGAGATCTGAGAAGTCACTGTCAAATTTTAGCTCCCCTTAAAATGGGATTAGAACCTCTTACACTTAGAAGCTAGTGCCAGTTTTGTCAAATGTCCTTGTTTCTCTGTGTACAGGTTACCCTGACAGGTGTTAAAAAGATGCTGTTGGAGTTCTGATTTCAATGAGTTAAAATTAATAATTTCCATATTAGGGGTTTTTTAGATTTCTGTTTACTGTGTTCAGAACTAATTATGAGGATTAGATACTCTGTAAGAATACTTACTATTTATAACAATGTTTTAATATAAGAAGTTCCTGGGAAAAAAGGGTAAATACACAATTGATGAAAGTGGTGCAAAATGTTCAGCATGACTAATTGCAAAATGTACTGGTTGTCCTTTTTTCTTTTAAAAAGCGTATCCAGTATGCGAAAACAGACTCCGATATCATCTCTAAAATGCGTGGGACTTTTGCTGATAAGGAAAAAAGGAAGGAGAAGAAGAAGGCCAAAACACTGGAGCAGTCAGCAAATGCACCAAATAAAAAGGTTATCCAGGTAGGCTTCTCTGTTTAAAAAAATTAACAACAAACAAACATGAAAGGTGTTTTAAATATTTATTTTCAGATTAAGAGTTGTCTTTTGGTACTGTTCAATTCCTAGATTGGGGTCTGTTGCTACCTTGTGCTCTTGAGCATTTGCTAGAAGTTGAAGGAGGGGGTTGATTGTACAATCCTTGCTGTTCCTTTTTTATGTCCTTTCCTATTCCCAGATGAAAATAAAGATGTAGGGAAAAAGGACAATAAACGTAAGTAGAAACTAACCTTTTTTAAGAAAAGGAAAAAAAGGAGTGTGTGCTTACCTTTCATACCATCTTCAGGTGCTCAACCAGCTTTTCCCTTCAGTGTTTTAATGCCCTGATTGCCCGATAAGCACTGAAGAATGGTAAATGGGAACAAGAGAATTAATTTACAGTTAGGTGAAAAGAAGTTGGCTTGAAATATGTCTCCATTGAGGGTTGGCCTGGCCTAAACTAACAACATTTAGGAATTTTTGTGCTGAAGTATAGCAGGAAACATCAAGGCACATGACCAGCTCCTCCCAGTTTATATACTGGACATGATGGAATATCCTTTTGGCCAGTTTGGTCAGCTATCCTGGCCAAGCTCCCTCCTGGCTTCTTGTGCACCTGTTCACTGGAAGAACATACAAAACTGAGAAGTCATTGGTTTAGAGCAAGCACTGCTTATCAACAACCAAAACATCACTCTGTTATCAGCATTATTCTTGTACTAAATTCAAAACTGTACCAGCTACTAGGAAGAAAATAAATTCTATCCCAACCCAAACCAGGACAACTGGCTAGGCCTTCATTTTCAAAACTGCTTCCTCCCTATCTGTTAAATTTTGTGATGTAGAGAAATAGTTGTCTTGGCCATTAGACAGATATTACTGATTTTTTTTTTTTCTTTTGATTGCCTGGCTTTGGAGTTCAGCAAAATTCATGTGCTTTGTCCCCTTTGGGAAGTATCTCATAAGCAACAAATGTTCCTTGAATTGTAGCTTAAAAAGACCTCAACATATGTCTTGAGTTGTACAGAAATACGGTGATGTGTGCTGATGTATTTCTGATAGAACTCCTTTGTAAACCTATTTTGTACTTATTTGCTAGGGAGCAACACCAAATTCAGCCAATGCTCCAGGGACTGCACCACAGAATCAGGTAATGCTTTTTTATTTTTGTAACTAAAAGCACTAGTGTTTAAAATTGTTCTCTGTGAATAACAGGTTTATTACACATGGAAACGTGAGGATGTATTTTACAGCTTCCTTTTAATCCTGTGAGTCGTTTGTCTTAAAACTAAATCACAGCAAACAAATAAAAGAAATCCCTCTTATAGTGCATGACAGGAAATGAGAATCTGCATTTTCTCATTATTACACAGAAAACAGCACCATTATCAAATCATACTGGATTCTTAAATTTGGACTGTGTTTAGTATCAGTTGAAGGATTCTTCTTTTTTTAGTTGTTAATAAATTCCCTTTAACTTACTTTGTTCTAGCAGTAGGTGAGGAGAAGGAAGATAACACAAGGTGCCAGAATATCTGCCTAAAAGCTTCTTTTCAAGAGTTTGAGGGTCCTTGCGTCCTCTGCTTTTTCGTTTTTCTCATAAGTGTCTTATTTCCAAAGGATCATATACAACAACTCCCTACACTTCACTCATCTCATCTGCTTAGTGACCTTCTAAATGATTCATCTGTGACAGAAATGAAGGTGCTAAAGAGCCAGTGTTTGCAAGAGAGCAAATACTGTGGAAGAGTATCTTTGCCTGCCCTGCCCTGCATCTCTTTCCTGAGTACTGTGATTGAGAATTGCATACATAATCCACAAAGGAGAAGGTCTTGCTCCCACTCTGGGTTTTCAGGCACAACATGTGTATGACAGTTCATATTGAAGCACAACACCGAGTGTTTGGGTATTTGTTTGAACTTCAGAAGTTCATTTTCTAATAACACTGCCTGGAATATTTCCATCAGTTGAAGGAGATTGTTCTGCTGAGGCTTTAAATTGGCACCGTTACTAGGATGTTTGAAGTTGTGTCCAGTTTATTTTTATTTTTATAATGTACTTGATGACTCGGAGATTCCGGTGTCAGCAAATGACTACTCATCCTTGTGTCTGATGGGTGGCTACAAATTCATATTAGGAGGCAGATCTGACTGAAGCTTTTAATCTAATGAGGTTTCTAAGTAATAAATTCAAATTGAGCACTGTAGTAAAACCGTGTGGGTTTTGTGGATTTTGGTTGCCCACAGATACTCAGTATTTCCCTAGCACTGCAGAGGAACAGGGTGTTCATCCTGGCTTCCCAGTGCTCTTCCAGAGGAATATGAGTCTTTGATAGGTTCTTCCACTGCCACACGGGTGTCTTGGACAGCACTTCAGTCATCACTCAGACACCTGGGTGTGATTGTTGCAGTGTCAGCTCTTGACTTGTTGAGTTTAAATGTGGCATCTAAGACAATGTGTTACTGTGATTTTTGTGGAAATAAGAACCTCTCCAAATTAATACATCATTATAAAAGCCAAGGAACTCTGCATATTGATGACGGTCTTCTGAAACCTCTTCTGGCAGTGTTATGAGCAAAGCTAAGGACACATGTCTTAGTTCAAATAATCATGCAGACAGATGCAGGGAATGGATAACTGTGTATAATCTTCTGAGTTTTGATCTTCTGTTGTTGCAGGTGCCTGATAACCCACCAAACTATATCCTTTTCCTTAATAACTTGCCTGAGGAAACAAATGAGATGATGCTCTCCATGTTATTCAATCAGTAAGTTTTGAATAGAAATGGCTTGTCCTTTGAATTTTTCTGTTACCTGTGTGTGTTTTCTCAGTTGGCAAGCTGACTTTTTAGAAATAAGAGTTTCTTCTGAAGGTATTTCAGTTCTTTGTGTTACTGCCAAGGTCACAGATGTCGGTTCTGATGACTTGATTCAGAAAGTAAATCCAATCTTTTTCATAGCTGGTTTTAGTTGTGTAATTTATCTACTATCAATCTGCCCTGTATTTAAGCTGGTGACTGTAATCTTAAAGACTTTAAGACTGCAGGAGCAGTTTTAAAACTAGCTTTGATTGCTCCTGTATGAGTACAAGACAGATTAAATTGCTTCCCCATAATGATCCTTAATCGAGGCATAGTTCTAAGGATTGGACATGTAAAACCCTTCAATTTTAAGTCTTTCATTAGTAATAACTATTGTACCAGGAGATGCTTCTGAAAAGGTCTTACAGCTACTGAAGGGAGATGTATTATCAAGCTGAGAAACATTGTTTGACTCTCACCTTCTTTTAAAGGTTTCCTGGATTCAAAGAGGTTCGCTTAGTGCCTGGGCGCCATGACATCGCCTTCGTGGAGTTTGAAAATGAGAATCAAGCAGGAGCTGCTCGAGATGCTCTCCAAGGATTCAAGATCACTCCGTCTCATGCCATGAAAATCACTTATGCGAAGAAATAGCTGCATGCTCCTGTAAAGGAGTTCTGTGGATAGGGGTTTTTTAAAATAATGATAATTTTGAACAGCGTGTTTGCTGTTCTCTGCAAAAACCCAAAAGACTCGTGTAGAATTGCCACAATGACCAGGACAAACATACTGTTTCCACGGATCTACTGGATAGTAACTTTTTCTGTTGAAATACTAATTTTTATAAAATAAAATATAAATACGCTGTTTTCAAGCCATGTTTTTTCCTCAGGTCTATCATCTTATTGATTAGCCTTCCAGGGCTTTATTTAGTTAAACTACTTTTAAGGTGACACCCATTTCTCAGAAGTGAGTGCTGAAAAATAGCTCTTTCCAGAGTGTGATCAGGAATGCTAAATGCCAGCATATTCAGAATAAATACAGCACTCAATCTTCAGCCTCGTTATCAAGGGGACAGACAGCAGCTTTTCAGCAAGAATTATTTTGTCACATAGGAAAAACGACTTATCATTAGTGGGTTTTTTTACAGGTATGGGTGGAAATTGCAGTTTGACAGCTCAACTTAGTTTTGTCTGGGTGGCTGGGACTAGAAGCAAGTCCCCAGAAGAAACATGAAACATTCAAGTTTCTGGTTTTTACACAGGCTTTTACAAAATACCTACTCCTAATGCTTCTGGGTTTGTTGGGTTTGTTTTACTTTATCTTTTCTCACTTATTAAAAACCTTACAGGTCTTGTGTGGCATGAAATGCACTGGATGCAGTGAAGTAATTAGATATAGTATTGTGAGTTGAACTTCTCTAAGTGTTTTGGTAAAAAAATCACTAAAAAGTTATAGTGGCAACATAAGCCACTTTTTTTTGCACAAGACCTGAAAAACTGAAATTTTATCTGCTCCCAGAATACATGGCAAGATGATGCCTCTTTCACAATCATCTTAATTGCTGTCCTATCTCCTTATACCTTTTTTTCATTCTTTTTAGTGATTTTACAAGTAATCAAATACTTGCAAGTGAAAATAGTTTCCATGTAAGGAAGCCTGTAAGGAAGCAAAAGTGACAGTCCATCATAAGCCTTCTGGTTTTCCTTCTGCAGTCGTAAATAGGTATTAATTACACTGTCATTGCATCACACTAGTTTGTGTACATGAGATCACCATTGCTCTTCATCTTTATTCACTTAAAAAGGGTTTGGAGCTGTCTACCAGGGAAGTTGGAGACTACATACTGAAGTTTGGAGGAAGGAGTAATGGGCTGAAAGGTTCGAGGAGAATGTGGTGAAGTTGGCTGTGATGGGAAGGTGATGCCAGAAGTTGCAAGATGCACTGTCTTTAAAAGCGAGTGTGGGATTTTTGGTGACAGTTGACACTTTCTGCTGTTGTGCCTGAAAGCTGGTACAGCCAACAACACTTCAGGCCTTGTCATGAATTGGGAAGCACGGGTTTGCTGGTGTGCAGTTTAGGAATTTCTAAACTTGCTTTTAGTTGTATCTAAGGACATCCAGACCAGCCTTCCATAGCCAGACTGCTGTGTTGTGAATTGCACCCACAGCAAGTCTGGTGGTGTTTCTTTTGTGTATGTGCCTGCGTGTATTTTCATTAAAGTACTCCCTACAAATCCTGCTTCATATATGCTGGGACAAGATTTGGGGAAGGTAGAGGCATTCCAAGTGTCCTCTTCAAGGCATAAAGAGGACCTTTTTAAGTTAGAGCACAGCACTGTTCAGTGTCTTGCATCTGCAAACCCTCAGCTGCTTTCAACTGCATGTAGTGAAATGGTTGCTGTCCTGGTGTGACCTGTGTGTTCTGCTGTGCCTGCATCTTGTGGAAGGGATCTTACCTGCACAGGTATGTGGTGCTTGAACTCTTCAAATTTGAAATGCTGGCTTGTAAAACCTTTTTTACTACACTGCAGCTCCCTAATGGTTTGTTTACATTGCATCCATCTGTTAGGGTCCCAGTAGGTCCTTTCCATAGACAGAAAAGGCAATCTGCCACTGAGGGTTTACAGTCCAGAAAAGATTGTGCTTGTCCGTGAGCATTTGTGAAAATGAAGGACAGGAGGATTTGGAAGGATGTAATTTCCTTCACTGCTTACCAGGGTCTGACTTAATTTTCATTCTCAAACTTTGCTTGAGGTAAGATTAAGGCTATAGACAACTCTAGGAAGGCTTAGCCTGTTTAAATAATACAGTTGCTGATTGAAATGCTAATGCAGAAAGGCTTTGGAAGGGGATTCAGTTTCGTGAGTGGACCCTGAGATCTTCCCCCTGCCTGCAGCTCCTCTGGTGGGATGGAATGTCTCCCCAGGCCCTTCCCATTGGCCTGGTGTGTTTGTCCAGGTGTCTGCCTCTTCCATAAAAGACTGGGATTGCTGGACCTGGCACACATTTGGCAAGTGCTGCGGCAAAGGAAAAATGATGCAACGTGTTTATTTGGTGGTTTTGCTTTTGTGTCTCAGATTAATGTGTCCTCTTGCAACCGGAGTTTTTATGGACAAGCTTGCCAGCAAGAAGCTGTGTGCTGATGACGACTGTGTCTGTAAGTAAATTTGCTTTAATTTGAGGACACAATATTCTCAAAAGTAACAGTGGAGTTTGGATGCAGTAGAGTGAGGGGAAAACTACTTATTTAGCTATGTTATGTTTGCACTGGCTTGTCAGCTTTAGAGTAGGAGGGTGATGTGGAATGTCACATGCAATTTTCCTGCAAAATTGTCGAGGGCATTTCTCATTTAAGTGAAAGTTAAGTGTAGAGGGAAGGACTGTAACTTTCACTGGGATGAAATAGCACATTCTTCTGCTGTTATTTGGCTTATTGTAGAATAGCAACATGAGCACAGCAAATTCTTTAGGGCTTCTACTGATTTCAAGATAACCCACTTTTATCTGTGGAAATAGTTTTACCTATGTGCAAACAAGCCCACATGTGTTTGTATTTCTCTAAAATTATGCATGTATTTAAATACATCCATCTCATTCTTTTGTTGTTTTCTTTTCCTAGACACCATTTCCCTTGCCAGAGCAGAAGAGGATTATAATGCTTCAGACTGCAGATTCATCAATATTAAAAAAGGGCAGTTGATCTATGTGTACTCAAAACTAGTGAAAGAAAAAGACTCTGGAGAATTCTGGGCTGGAAGTGTAAGAGGAGATTCTTGTGTATATGAACAAACCAGAAGTAGATTAACACACATTTTTGTCAAGAAATGAATGCTAATGCTGAGCTATTTTAGAGCTTCAAGCAACAGCTTGGTTTTAAAAGTGAATGTTTAACCAAACTGCTTGAGGAGTCTTGAGGGTTTTAATATTTTTTAAATGAAATATCTTCAATAGCCATATGGTAATTATGAACTGAATCTTAACAGAAGGGTTCAACAGTTCTTTTCTGTCGATGTTGGCTGAAACTTCGGAGGGGAAAGCTTTTATCACAGTTGGTCATAAAACTCTGAAATTTAAGGGAAGTGAAGATAAACATTAACTGCATTTACAAAAAAAATAGATCCAGATAAACTAAATGCACTCTTAATTTACTCAAGCTGTATGCCTGGATCAGAACTTCTGTTAATGGTTTGTTTCATGTACCAGCTGATTGGAACCTAGGGAATGTAAAACCAGAGTCAGAGCACTACTGTGAATCCTTTTGACTAAATGATAAACCAGCTCGAATGAGATGAAGATTGTTTTAAGGTACCTAATTATACATCTCCTTTCTTGAAGGTTTATGGAGAACAGTATGAAGACCATATGGGGACAGTTGGTTATTTCCCTAGCAGTTTAGTCTCAGAACAACATGTCTATCAAGAAGCAAATAAGACTGTTCCTACAACGGTAAGGAATTTGTAGAAGCCCAGCTGGCTACATAATTATACTTGGCTATGTAATGCTAATTTGCTGTAAAAACAAATCATGATTGTGCCAGTTGATTGTAGCATGGCACAGATGCTTAGGGATCCAATCTTTGAGCTTTTATACAGGCAAATAGCCTCAATAAAATCCCTAACATAAGCTTTGATACTGCAGACATTACAGATGCTGGAATAAGGGCTTGATCCTGTTAGAGCTCCTGTTGATTTGAATAGTATTCATTCAAGGCCATGTAACTTTTACCCTAAGTTTTCTATTTTAGAGCCTGAATATTGTGTTGTGAACTTCAGTAACATGTAAAAGTGTGCCTGCTATTAATTGTATGTATAGATGGACACTTGTCATACAGAACTTGGGATTGCTGAGAGCATGTTTGCTTTCTTCTTACAAAGTTAATAGTGTGTCAAAGCTGAATTAAAAAGATTTTGGAAGCACATTAATGTTTTCTGAGTAAGTAGGCTGCATTTATTAAAGGGTGGTTGTCCCTGATGATACACAGTGCTGTCTCCTGCACCAGAAAATTTGTATTTTTACTAAATATCTGAAACACTTCACAGAGGAGTGGAAGAGGAAGGTCCTTTCTTCACAGGCTGGTATGGTTTGGCTTCCAACTAATGCTTAATGACTGGTAGCTTATTTCTGTGCTTAAAACCAAATTGAATGGTAGGTTTACAGTACTTAACCTTCATCCATAGTGAATATTAAACTGTACACTGTCTTGCAGCTTATGGCAAAATATGATTAATGTGTCAATCTTGAAATGGTATCTGGAGTCTTTAATCCTAGGTCCAGATTATTAGGTGGGTTTGATTAACACATAGGAAATAAGTGAAGGGAAGAATTTTGTTTCATGTGGATAGTCATGAGGATTTGTGTTGTCATGTGTCAACAAGTTTAATTTGGGGAACTGCACATCCTGGATGAGTCGTTGCTTTTCTTGATACTACATTGGGTTGTTCTGAATTTGGCCCAGAAGTGTTGCAGCAATGAGTTGGTCAAAGAACATGAAAGAATGACTAAAATATGTTACCAAGCTCTTTTCTCAACAATATGACAGCCAGTCTGCTGCATGGAAGCTGAACTGGAAGCAGGGGTAGGTTAAAGCGATGCTTTAGCTTGCAGGCTGACTCAGGGTCTAGAACAGGACCTTGTCAGGCTGCAATACTGAATTTTAATTGGAAAGTCAGTTCTTTCACAAAACTATTGACACAGACCTCCAGTCTTTCCACTCTGCCTTCACATTCCTGCTGTGCAGGGGCACTGCAAAGAAAACAAAGGCTGATAAAGAGATGTTCTTCATGTCCTGCTGATCTAAGCCCTGTGTTGCAAATGAGACCTTCAAGATTGGCTCTTTGTTCCCATTCAAACAGTCTATAGCACACCTTGGCCCATCTGTGTATGGGTGTGCTGCCTGCTCCAGGAATATCCCTTCAAGGAGCTGTTTTATACAGAGTTAGTGTTGTACACCTCCATAATGCCATCAGCCTTCCACATGCAAGTTGGAAGCCAGTCTTTTGCTCACAGCTCTGTAACCTTCTCTCAAGTCACTGACAATGTTTTTGCCTTGTTTTCCTGGCCTTGCACCTGCAAAGCCCAATATTGGTGGGCTCTCTTAGAAAGGGGTTTCTATTTATATAAGGAGATCTGATGATGCCCAGAGCTGTTAAGCATCCAGGACCTGCCCTGTTCAAAGCACTGGGGGACACACACCAAATGGCATTGTGTAAAGGAATGACTGATAGGGAACTCGATGGGGCAAAGTATTATGAGGAGCACCTGAAGCCTGAAAGAGAACATCAGCCTGGAGGCTTCTGTGTCTCTGACCCTTATTTTATTTTCTTTTTTTTATCTCCCAAAAAGTAACTGTCACTATTGGAGCCAATGTATGCCATTAGCTGCAGACTTTGCTCTAACAAACCTGCCTGTGAACTTCTCTCAGCATCTTTTTATGCAGCACTTGGGTAATCCATGCCTGTTGGTTGCTATTTGAGCAATAAATCTTAGGAGATTTTTTTTTCTCAGTGCTGCTACTTCTGAACCATTGAATCAAACTGAATGCAACGGACTGAGCACAACAGGTTGTATGTACTACAGAGTGGTGCTGGATTGCCTGCCTTCCCTCAGTCACTTAAAATTGCCCATTTGCTGGCTAAGATGAGAGCACTCTCATTACCAGTAAGCAGCTGTTCTGCAACAGCTCCCTGTCTCCTGCTTGCAGTAGGCAGCTATTTGGGATACCCTGCTCTAATGTAAAATGAGCACTGCAGTGTGATAATTCCCTGTGGCAGAATCAAGATCAATGTAGGCATGTAACATAATAGCAGGAAGGAAACAATGTGCTTTGGAAGTCTATGCCATGCCAGAAGTTTTTAAGCAAAATTCTGGCATTTATTTTCTAATCAGCATTTCTCTGTAGCAAGTGTACTGCACAGCCTCAGTCTAAGTCATCCTTTTCATGTGGGATTAGGAATTGTTTAAGGATAAAGGGTTACATATGACTAATCAATTCAGGTATGGATGTAGGAATACAAAACAAAAAAGGGAGATAAAGGAATCGTTTGAAATTAAGAGAGAGGGAGGTATTGTCTAATTAATTTTAAGAATTCAAGGCAGGAACAAATTATCTGAGCTATGCAAAAGGAGTCAAAAGACAAAAGGCTTGTTTCTTTTCCAGAATCCTTTGAATATATTATGGTGTACTTTGCGTATATTATGGCATATTCTGTGTTTGCATTTACTTGTGTACCTTCGGGGGTGATAAAGGAATGTTAATCCTTCAGTAATCTCAAAACCTCTTTCCTGTTAACTCTCTTTTTCAGGACATTGATTTCTTCTGTGAATAGCACTGAAAGCAGTCAGGCAATCTCTCAGCTGCTACCAGGAAAAGTGGGCAGGAGGAAACATGGGCACCCTCCCTGAACACAGAGCCCTTCCTGTAATAGACATTTGTGGAACAAGTAATCTTTCTTCAAGACAAGAAAATTTTCATTTCAAGGGAGTGACTTGGGATGGGAACACAGTCCCATATAGGATTTGTTCTTTAGAAATTTTTTACCTGTGTATACTTCGTTACTTGTTAATAAAGCTGATAGCCTTTGAATTGCTGTAAGTCTCTGTGGTATGAATATCCTTTGAATGGGATTAAATGTGTGATCTTGACCTGCATATTCCTGCCATAACTTTACACCCTGTATTAGCTATTAAAAATGCCTTTCTTTGATGAGCCATCTGTGACTTGCTGGAATAAATCTTTTTTGTTGCAAGAGCTATCTAATAAATGTGAAATCACCAGTAACTAAACATAGGCTTTAGCGGTGTGTCAAAAAGAGTCTCACCTCTTATCTGTGTTGGTAGAGGTTATTTCCAAGCTGAAACCCTGTCTCTGAGCCAGGGGAACAACAGAATCATGGGGGTTGGAAGGGATCTTTGAGGGCAATCTGGTCCAACACCCCTGCAATGAGCAGAGACATCTTCAACTAGATCAGGGTTCTCAAGAGTTCTGTCCTACCTGACCTGGAATGTATCCATGAATGGGGAAACCTGTACCAGAGTTTCACTACCCTGTAACAAAACTTCTTTACAACTAATCTAAATCAACGTCCTTCAGTTTAAAACCACTACCTGTGTTTTGTCCTATCACAACAGACCATGCTAAAATGTTTGTCCCTATCTTATAAGCCCTCTTTAAGTATGGAAAAGCTGCACTAATTTCTTATACTCATTAACATATTCAGTTCTACATGGATGTAGAAAGGGCAGATGTAAAAACCTTTACATGCATTTCCCCACAAAGATACTATCATTTCCTTTTCCCTTGCAGTACAGGGCATCCAGGCCAGAACTGTACAGTCTGTGGTACAAAATAAGATCAGTGTTTACAGTCCTTGACATTGCACTTAATGCTTAACCCAAGTCCTTGTAAAGAAAACTTTGCAGACATAGCTGGTTTCAGCTCCTTGTTTGCTGTTTTACCAGCTTGTGTGAGCTGTGGGTACTTCAGAACAGCAAAACAGCAAGTAAGAGGAGAATACTTTCAGTGCAGGATGCATACAGCAGGGAGTAGGTACACATATATCATCCTTTTTTTGAGGTGGCACAAAGGGCAGTATTTGAAGTCTCACTGAGAAACAGCCTGCTATGACTTTGGCAGCCATGGCAAGGATGGGGCCATTGTGGCAGAATGTGGGTACTGTGTATTTATTCCTCTTTGCCTTTTCCCTGACCCTATTCCACAGTGATCTATTCTGTACAGAAACATAACTCAGCAAGCTTGCAAGGGACATCAAAGTCTGTCTTTGCTACTTGAAAATCTAATTCTGAGGAAATTAAGATAAGGGTTCACTTTGTGGTATTCATAAAGCATCTGGCTGTGAAGAAGCATTGTACTGGCAAAGCTACTTGTCTGCTGAATTCAGTCTCTGATGTGCAACTGTTGGATGGTCTCCAATCCAGTGAAGTTTTATAGCACCTTTCATTTTCCCAGTGTCACAGGTGCTTGTGTTATACATCTTGTGAAACTGCCATCTCACAAGCACTGGTGACCCAAGCTACAGTCAGAACTCTGGTAAAATAAATATAAATAAGATAAATGTCTAGCTTCATCACATGGCTATTTGGTAAGATCCCTTTTTAAGTTGTCCAGACAAGAATTGTGACTTCATTCATTAGGCACCAGGGAGATGATACAAAGAATGAAGCAATTCTTGATGTCTATGTCCATTGCCTCTCTGAGGGCAATCTCTTCACTGTGTAAATCCTACACCAAGAAGGCATGTTGAGTAAGATTCCCTTTGCACAAGGGATGGTGTGTATGCTCAGAAGAGTGGAAATGTTGAGCCTGACATGGTCTTCTCACTCTAGAGAATATGCACAATGTTCCTCAACTGACATTCGCTCACTTGAATCAAATCAGCATTTATTTGGTTTTCTTTCAGTATGCCAATTTTCATTATTTTTCACAATGATTAACTTAAAAGTCCCATTGCTAAAGCTGATTACTACAAGAGAAAAATGAGATTCCTCTCTTTTTAGAGAAAAGTCTCAGTTTCTACCCTTTACAAATGTGAGGAAGTGTGACAATATTAGCAGCCCTAGCTTCAAAGGTAAACAAAATGATCCCAGACTTGTACAATGAAATCTGGGGATATTGGGGAAGGGAGAAGTGGCAGGGAAGCTCAGGATGTCTGTAGGGAACTTCTGAGTGCTAGGAGTTGGCAGCACTATTAATATGAAGCTGACAGTTAAAGATCAATAGCTTTGACACTGAACTCAGATCTGCTTCCTGCATTTCTCATTCTCAGGTGCAGTTCATTTTGGAGCAACACAGCTTGGCATTCAGACCCCTCAGTGTTCATGCTGCAGTATACCTGGCTGACACAAACAGGACCTGACTTTCAGGAGGAGAAGAGAATCGATATTATGCTGGGAGGCATTGGAGAATGCTTTTGATTTTCTACAATCTTTCTTTTTCCCCTACAGTGATTATTGTCCTTGCAGTTTCTCTACGGAAATCACAGCAGTTTCACCATTATTGTTTCAGTCAGGTACACTTGACAAGATCTCACAGTCTGTTTCTGTTAATTTTATCACAGCATAGGGGAAATATAGGCACAGCTTGATGTGTGTGTCAGGTTTGCATTTAAACAAGGTGTAGGACTCTTCATGTGGCCTCAAAATGCACGCTTAACTCGTGGCACCTCTTTGTATCAAGTTAGTATTAAGTTTTCAACCTTAGGCGGGGATTCAGAAGCTTTTAAACTAACCTATTGTGTACTTTCCAGCACGGATGTCTTTGAAGAAGTGTAATACTCATAAGTCATTACCTTAACAAGCTCGTAGCTGAGAAAGCCTTCCCGCTACTGTGGGATGCGCTCCCTCGCTCGCCGGTGGGAGCAGCGCTGTTCCGTGAGCGCAGGGTGACATCCAGCGGCTGGATCCTGCCTGGCTCCGGGAAGGGCTCTGGGAAGGCTGCTGGGGAGCATCACAGGGACACGCCAGTTGGGAGGGCCCTCGAGGGTCTCCTGCCCGAAGCAGGATCACACCAAATCCACCCAAGAGCGCTCAGATTTGCTCGGTCTTGAAAAGCTCTAAGGGCTCTGGGTAACTCCTTCCTTAATTTATTCTTACAGTGAAAATTACTTGCTTTATCTAAACCCTGGTTTTGTTTGTTTGGGGTTTATGGCAGTTTTATTTTTTTTGTGTGTGTTTTGTTTTTGGGGTTTTTTGTGGTTTTTGTTTTGTTTATAAATTTATGTCCATTTTCCCTTTTCCTCCGCAAAGCACCTCAGTAAAGAGCTCAGATCCATCTTGTCAATAAACTCATTGTACTTTTAGGGGGGGCCACTGTTACGTCCCTGAAACTTTCTTCCCCAGGCTTATGTAGCCTCTCCCTACACTGTTGGTGAACCCTGGCCAGCCCTTTCCTGAACAACTGCACATCAGCAGCCCAGGTTTCTGATTTGTCATGTTGGTAACAAGGAGAATGCCTGAGTTTTAGAAGGATTCACACGTGCTTATCTGATTCTCACTTGTGACAGCACTAACATTTCACAGTGTAGATTTTCCTTTCCTAATTACATACAGTGCTGCGAGCATCTTGTGATCTACTCTGCTAACAAAACACATGCCTCAGGGCTTATAAAAGATGACAAGGAGTTCACTCAGGGCTTTCCTGCAATGTGTTTCTTGCACAGAAAACATGTTCTTGCCACCACGACTTTGTCGTGCCAGTGCACTCTGACAACAGGAGCGCTGCGTGTTCCTGAAGTGTGCTGGCCCTGTGGCAAAGACACAGCACACGAGGTGCCTGTACCCGCAGTGGTGTGACCAGCCAGCTCTACACAATCAGCTTCAGTGAGAAAAAAAAGCAGGCAGGTGGTAGGCACCAAGTACCTTTCCACACACAGGTGGCAGCACGAAGGTTTTGGAGGAGGAGAAACAACATGCCCAGCTGCTCTGGTGCCAGGCTAATGAAGGGCTGGCTGGCATTAAGGGTAGATGAGAGACAGCTGCTGTAAAAATCACCACCTGGGCAGAATGAGGGTGAAATTGGGGCATGGAAAGACATGTGGGGTTGTAGGGTAGGCAGATTTAGGAGAGGATGAAAGGTGGTGGCCTGTGCTCTCTTATTTTCTCTTACCCAGAGTACTCTTTGAGGTGGCTGCTGCAAGAAAATGCGTCTAATATGAACCTAAGACTTCTAGTAACCATGAAGTTTAGGATTCCTTGGCATGGAGTAGCCAGGTAAGGAAAAGAATAACTTGGGGTCTCTGTTGATTCTTAAAATAGTGCTTACTCTTAAACTAGTCCTGATTTATATGTATTTATTGGAAATATTTTATTTAATTTGAAAGATGTTTGTTTTTCTTTCCTTTTCTCTGGCAAAGGAGAGATATTTTATCTTCTGTTGGCTGACACTGATCTCTCTGCAGGGTTTTTTACTTTACAGCCTCCCACCCCTGCTTGGTTTTCTTGAACTAGTATGGCTGTGTCACCAGCCCCCAGAGGTGACTGATGGGTTTGTGGAACAAAATGGCTTTCAGATGTAGAAGTAGGTGTTTTTATCAGGGGTGGGTGTTGAAAACTGCTTTGGGATGGATGAATAGTGCTATGTCAATACAAATCACAAGGAGCCAGTGTGAGGCTGATTGTTCTTCCTGCTCAGATTGAAATTACACTGCCAGCCCACGCCAAGCAGGAGCTCAAAACGTATTGGGTAAAACTGCATGAGTATTAAGTAAATAGCATTGAATCTATATATACTGTAATATTTGAGTTTCTCAGCATCATTTAAATAAAGGTGTGAATTCCTCTGAAGAGTGTAAAATGCAGAAGAACACTTAGTCTTGAGCAAGTACAGGACCTGTAAGGCTTGTCTGACATGATAGTGTGGTTAGAATGCAGCTGTCTGTATTACAATTCTTTTTTTGCACATAGCAAAGCCCTGCCTGTGGTCAGGCCCTCAACCACTGACAATGATGTTAAGATTTGTTAGAAGGCAAAGACTTTTTTTTTCAGGTGTGGAAATGGCCATAAGAAGAGTCTTGGGTTTCACTACTGTGTTTTTGCCACAAGAGTGAGTAAAATTGATTAAGAGGTGGACTAGGTTTTGGGTTGTAGTACCCAGCTTTACTCAGATCTTTTTCCTCCCATCTGGCGTACCCTTGGAACAACAGCCAGTTTCGGTGACCTTTTGTTGGTTGAAGATTGCTTCAGTCTCAGGCAGACTTTCTAGAAGCCAGAGGCAGAGAAGCTTCTCTGCATGAGTAATAACCCACTCAGCTGGAATACAGGGAAATCCTGTTTCTAATTCCTGGTAGTTCAAACTCTGGCTGAATGCATCCTACTCCTCCTCATTTCTGAAGGTTACTGGGGCAGCTGTTGGTGACAGAAGTGGATGATTCCCAGTTCTAGTGCAGAATAGAGAAATTCCTTGGTTAAAAGTTTCCCAGGAGAAAAACTCTTACTTCTTTCAGACTTCTAGTGGATTTTGAAAGTCTTGGAGAGACATATGGGTTAGTTGTTCCAATGAATGAATGTTGTAGATTTTGCAACTGCTCTTGGCTTTGGAAAGAGTAACACAGCTTTGTGTGATCTAAATACAGCCAGCTTGATACCTGGAGTGTTCTTTAGGCAGTTATCAACACTTTATGCTGCAAAGGGTAAAACTGTTAGCACTGGTCTGATGTAGAGTCAGGCTAGTTTAATATACTGTACAGCATGTATTGATCATGATGCCAACCAAAGCCTTAATTTCTCTATATCTTCTTTGACATGCAAATGGATCTTTTCAATGTGTCCACACGCTCTGCTTTGAAAACTCCAGAATGAGATGGAACAGAGAAATGATAAGCTGTCTGCTTTAAGGATATCTGTAAACATCCTTTAAAATAATAATTTCCAGTGATTCAAAAGACAAGACAATTCTGAAAGGGACAAGGTTATCATTCCTGGGGAAAGCTGAGAATAAAGAACTGTAGCAGTGTGCAAAACAACAGGAAAAGCAAAAGATGAAAAATCACTGTGAGGCTTTTGGTGTGTCATCCCAATACAGTGTATAATGGGATATGACAGGGAGTTGCCGAAACCTCTTCATTTAGGCTATAGCACCTTCTCAAGCCAGTGCAAGTAGAGGGGTTAGGCAGTGCATAGAGGTGCACAGACATTATCTAAATATCTGAGATCTGTAATTGTTTTCCTGTTCTGTCATAAACCTGTTTCAGAGGTCTTTTCCTATACAGTAAATCTGGCCTCTTAGTGTCATGTTGCCCTTTCCACTTGATATGTAACTCATCTTACTAAAATTAGTATTTTAGCCTGGGTTTGCAAGGAGACACTGAATGGGCTTAATGGGCTTAGTTTTCAGGGTGCATGGGACATTTTGGTGTGAGATGCGATAATAAATATTTAAAATAATTGAGCCATGAGGAGAGCTCTGTCTGCTGTGGTCTGAGTAAAGTTCTTGGAGATGAATACTGTAACTCCAAGCAAGAACAATATTGCAAAAGTAGAAGTGTACTAGCAGATAAAGTTTCCTGACTTAAATGATACCAACGTGGGGGAAAGAACTGTGTACTGAAATGAAGCAGTGGGAGGTTGGGTAAGCAACTGGTGCAGAGTAATGCCTGGAATCTCCAAAGAGCTGAGATAGGCAGACTTGACATGAGAAATAGTCCAAGCAGGTGGAACAAGGCACAGATGTTGCAGCCTGTGCATGCAAGCACACAGCCGCCCTGTGTTAGGTGCCAAGATTCATCCTTGCATTCCCTGGACCAGAGGTGATGTCTTTGCGTTTAGTACCCCTGGAAGGATTTTTTTTCCACAGGTTTGTGTCATTGCTTTTTGAAGCTCATCCCAGTCGTTGTTAGCTTAGAGTACCCAGCTAGTTCCGTGTGTGATGTATTTATACTCAACATGCAATAGACTTAGTTACAGCTGCAAAGTACAAAATCACCTTGTTTCAAGCTATGGATGTTGCCCTGAAAGGCTCTTGGCTGTGTGAGTGTGGCATTGTACCTGAAGTAAATTAACCCTATCTTTCAACTCAAAAAATAGCTTTTGCAGCACACAACAGTGCTGCAACTCTAATGCTTGTAGCCTGGTTTTAGCTAGCTCAAGGCCCTCCTCCTTATGCTGCTTTTTGCAGCATAGAGGGACTTTTGGATCTTTCTCTTAACTTGGGAGAAGAGGTCAGAGTGTCACAGCCCAAGAGGTGTGCTTTTCAACAGGAAAACCTGCATGTACAGAAAAGCCTTATGTCATTAAACCTAATCAATAGAGAGAAAACAGCAAAATCTCTGTCCCTAAGGCATTACCACCTCCTTCCCAGAGGGAGACATGGGTTTCTGCCAGAACAAGTTCAATATGCTTTCCCTAGCTTGTGGTTTGTTTGTGCTGTTGGCTTGTAAGCAGATGCTACGTGTTCTTAAGGGTTTGAACTGCCACCTTTTGCTCTGAAGACAGAGTTCTGTTCAAAACACTGGGGGTTTGTTTGTTGTTTGTTTGTTTGGTGGTGGGCTTTTTGTTCAGTTTTGGGCTTTTTTTTTCTTTTAAGAGTGAGAGGGAAATGCAGGAGGGAGTAGCTATTCAAGGGTACTTAGAACAATCATGGCAGAAATTATTAATTCTGTGGTTCAGGCTGTTAAACCAGGTCAAACTTTGATATTTGCAGCATAAAGTGTGTATTAAGTCATAATGTGCTGCTGAGCAAATTTAGCTTGTGTTTTCATTTGTGTGTGTTAAACACGCTTGGGTACTGGGAAAATACTGAGTTGTTTGGAAGCTCACACAATTTCTGAGCAAATGTTAGTGGGTGTGGACACCTTCTGGAATTACTTCAAATTGCTGGAATGTGACCAGTGAACACAGGGAGTCTGGCAGGCTTGTTCTGGAGCTTTATCAGGAAAGTGCAGTTTAACAAAAGAGCTTATAGAGAGGGAAAAATGTGTAGTAGAAAAATGCTTATTTTGGCTCTTCCTGCAATCGTAGATATTGATAATTTCCCACTAAATATCAATATGACTATGTTTGTTGCACAAAAAAAAAAGTGATGAATATGCTTCTTGAAGTACTCCTCATTCTGTTGAGTTCTGCAGCTCTGCTTTATTCTACCTTGAGCTGATTGTGGCACTCCAGTTCTAGCTGTGCTGAAACTTAAATCTGGCAGTATCCAGGCTCCAGAGTGCAGGCAGTAGCTGTCTCATTCTCTTCTCATTCACACATGTCTGGTGTGATTGGGAAGATTGGCAGCCTTTAAAGCGTTGCTCCTTGTGGGAGGCACAGTGCAGCAAGGATTAGATGTCTTCGTGATGGAATAGAGCTCATTGCTCTTGTTCTGAATTGGTGTTGCAATGTCAATTAAAGCAGCAGAGTCCTATGTCCTTAATACATGACACCTCAGTCCTCTCAGAGTGACCATCATTAGGTTCCCCTTCATTATTTGTGTCTGAAAGTGGATGGTGAAACCAACTGCTTTGTTCTCTCTGAAATTCTGAAGTCAGCTGCTTTGAATTTGTCTGCTTTGTTTTCAGATAATTTTTTGTCAGAAAGGTGTAGCTGCTCACAACCATTCATTCCCACTATTGGCCTATGGAAGAAACATGAAAAAAATCACTGCCTGCTGGTTTTGGGCCCCTCTCCTGAGAGGTGAAGATTGCACCTTGTACAACTGTGTTGTGGTGGAAGTGATCCCTCTGAACAAACAGCTGTTGCTGTCTGTCTACCAGGAAAAAAACCATGAACATTAAACCATTAACAAGAATAACCCTAAATAGTTCTGCTACCTTGTGCTTTGAAGACTTTACGTTCATACCCCTCTTATCAAATTTCTTCTCCATTAATGCTAAAAAAAGGTTTTGTAATTGCATTTCTTATTGTACTTAAGAGCACTCTGAATGTTGTCTAAGATATACAAGAAAAGTTGTTGCCTTCATGTGATCTCCCCCAGCAGTTCCTTCACTGAAGCACTACTGAGATTCACAGAACCCTCTTCAGCCCTTTGCCATGTGAAAAGGGGTTTCTTTGAGGTGTAGCTGGTTCCACACATACCATGAATACTTTACCTCCCAACCCCTTCTTTGTCTGCGTGGGTGCCACTGCCATCCCACAAGAGTGCAGATTGCAGAACCTACACAAACACAATCAAACGTGTTTTCTAACCCTGAATGTATCCTTGAACAGATTTAACTTTTCCTACAGCTGGCACTTTCTCCAAACTAGAATTGCCAAGATGGACATGCACATAAACTGACTCCTTCCAGTCTTCTCATAAACCAATGCAAGGAAGATATTCTAAGTGATTGTACCACCAAACAGAAAACTAAATGATGCAGAACTGGCTGCAAGCCCAAGTGTTAGCAAGCTTTGACAGTTAGTGGCAGCCAGTCCCTCTAACTTTTGAGGAGAATGCTTCTGTTTCAATCCTGCCAGGCACCTTTTTAAATAAATTGTTCTTTTTCCTGCTTCTGATCTTAAGGGATGAATGAGGAAGAACTGTTTGAAGGCAAAAGCTATTAATCCTTCAAGAGCAAACCCGTCTGCTTCATCCATTTTTAAATAGCCCTGTGTATCAGACAGCAAGCTGAACCAGAGGAGTTAGAAAACCAGCTGAGAGAAAGGTGTGGGACAGGTGGTTCCCCTGTGTGATGGCACAGCTTACTAATGATCCTCTTACTGAGACTTCAGTGTGAGCTCTTAACCCAGTCCTTCAGAGGCTCAGCCTTGGTCTCTACACACAGAGCACAGGCTGTGCCTCTTGGGCAGCTGTTCTTCATCTCCTCTGAGGAAAATAGTACAGACCCCATTCTGTACAAACCTCCTACTCAGTCTCGGTGTTATCACAAAATGCTGTGAGTAATTTGCAATAATGAGGAGTTTCCTGGTTGCTAGTGACTAAAGTGATCTGGTTTGAAGGAAGCTCAGTTAATGAGTATGTTATTAAAAAATCTTGCAGTCTGCTCTGTGACATGTACTGCCACCACTATCCAGCTGTAAACTAGCTTAAAGAATTATTCAAGGTGCAGAATTAAGTGTTAGATATATTAAGTTCTGTCTTGCACACCTAATGTTATTATCCTCTGTGTGCTGAAGCACTGCATTTATTAAACAAGGCTGTGTGTTACTCCAGATTGTATGTGATGTGTCTTAAAGATGCATTTTATGGGCTCTCTTTCATTTCTAGTGTTAAGCTGCTGCTGAACTACTGCCATAGGTGGCTGCAGAGCCTATTGTACAACATGTGAAAGCCCACTTGGAGTACCAGAATGTAGGAATGTTCTGGTTTTACCACTGTCACAAGCTTATGCCACAACTGGTGGTCCACTTGGATTGTTAACTCATGGATTTCTAATTGCGAAGATTGGGAATCTGCAGATATAGGGCAGCTGATCACCTTTACTCTTTGTGTGTTTTAGAAAAGACCAGACCCACCCCACCAAAATGTTATCTCTGTCTTCATCCTTCTTGCCATTGGTCTGATGTTCCTGTTTTGAAGATCTGTCCAAGGTTGGGAGTGTTAAGGGTAACTGCACATTTACCAGGAGATATGCTGGTGAGAGCTGCCATAGAAAGGTCTGCAGCAGCATCACAAAGCTGGGATCATCTGAATTCCACAGGGATTTGTTGGTATATGCAGATTAAAATCTCTTCCTGGAGGCTTCCCAATAACTTGCTTCTCACTGGGCCTATGTGGTGTCTGTGCTCAGTAAAAGTTCATGTGGCTGAAGAGAAAGTTTTCTCTGAGAAATCAGAAGTGGCTGTTGCTGAAGCCTTTGGAGAAACTGGTATCTGAGAACAGAGATAAGATCCCTCTGAACACAACACCCTGCTAGCAAAGTGCTTTTCTTGGACATTTTAACCCTTACAGTAGGCAGGTTACTGAAGGTATTAGTTACTGCGTTTTAACCTGTGGATGCTCAATATAAAAAGACATTTTGCAGGCTATTGTACTGTTAATAGTCCACAATTCCCGGCATCCAATGCACTGGTTTACTGCTTGTAAAACTGAAAGTCTATTCATGTGCAGGTCTGCTGCCTCCAGGATAATAAGAGGGTGTGGATGGTCATGTGCCTGGAGATCTTCAGTATAAAGGAATTAAGACTGTGGTATAGGAAGGTTTGGTTGGTTTGTTTTTGTTTTTTGGGGTTTTTTTTAGTATGCATTGTCCCATTAAATCATTCCTTCCAATGATCTGTAGTTGTTGTGCCATGTTTTTAGCCAGTATGTTTTCTTTTGAGGTTCCTATTTGAGAGCTGGCAGTCATACATTTATATCAAAATCCTTTCCTATTTCATTCGTATTTGTTTGAGATTCTGCATACACAAGCACTGTTATTTTTGTTGCTGTTGCAAGTCAGTAAAGTGGAAATTGTTTTCTCAAAGGGACAGTCTGTACATGCTGGTGAGCCAAAGTGAACGATGAAAAAGCACTGAAGTAATTTTACAAATTGCACTCATTTTTAGAAGGCTCTAATTTAAAATTCAGTAAAGGAGAGTTTATACTTATAGATCCTCATATATACACTTAATCCTTTATTAGTTTTTGCTCCAATTTTTAAAAACCCAAACAATATTTTAATGCATCATTGTATGCCAGCTACAATTATTGAGAGCTGTGTCTCTACCTGCCCTTCATGTTTAAACTGAGCCAGGGTAATAGCAGATTAAAAGTTCTCATTTAATAGTTCCAGAGGAAAAGCAATTACTTGGAAGAAAGAGCAATTATTAAGCCTGGCTCAGAGGAAGATGCAATGAAAGGGAAATACAGATACAAGATTATAGGGCTGGAGAAATGTAAGGAAACTCAACAGAAGATTGCAAAAGGAGACCAAAAATGGAAAAGGATTAGATTCTGCAAAATAAGCAAGTACTATAAAGAAAAAAAAAGTTAAAAATAGAAACCTTCGCTTTGCTTTTATTATTCATTAATAATTGTTTGAGGTGTTTTTAAGATTGGAGTTTGAAATTCCCAAGCAGGATTTAAAAGCACATAACAACTGCATCTGGAGGAGTAATGCTGCACTGTGGTTCTGTAGAAAAACAGATTAATCGTGTTTTTTTTCAAAGCCCTATGAATGTAGGCAGAGCAGAGAGTGTTTCTTTCATAGTAGTTCTAAGGTTTGTTTGTAAACTAAGCCACAATTTGAAATAACATGCTATTGAGAGGGTTGGTTTTTCATTTTACTTAGTGCAAAATATTTACAGTTAACTGAAGGAAATAATAGAGATTTTGGTAGATTGAATGCTTGCTTTTCTGAGAATATATCAGCCAGATTATGGCAATATATTGTACAAGCACTTGTGGTGCTGGGCAGCCTGAGCTGCTTAAGAATTGCTGCAGGCAGAGCTGGCACTTAAGTCTCCAGTGGCACTGGAGTCGTGCTATTCCCAAGCACTGTGAGGTTTCCAATGTGGGAGAATATCAAGGATATAATCAGTGGGAAAGTTATCACAGGAGGTGGATCTACAGTGCGGACAAACAGAACAATGATATGGTTATTTTGAGGTGGATCTACGAGGATAAGAAAAGGTTAGAAAACATTGCAGTGAGGAATGACAATCAGAACAATAATATGGCTGTTTAAGGATGTTTTTCCAGTTATGATGCAGTTTAAATAAAACTATTATGGTGTCCCTTTGTATTTTCCCTTAGTCATCCCCATCCCAGTTTCTTCTTCCCACAACCCCCTAGGGCCATTTTCCTGCCATTTTGTCCATCGTGGTTCCTTGTTGGTTGTTGACTCCGCCTTCCGGTTGGTTGTTGACTCCGCCTTCCGGTTGGTTGTTGACTCCGCCTTCCGGTTGGTTGTTGACTCCGCCTTCCGGTTGGTTGTTGACTCCGCCTTCCGGTTGGTTGTTGACTCCGCCTTCCGGTTGGTTGTTGACTCCGCCTTCCGGTTGGTTGTTGACTCCGCCTTCCGGTTGGTTGTTGACTCCGCCTTCCGGTTGGTTGTTGACTCCGCCTTCCGGTTGGTTGTTGACTCCGCCTTCCGGTTGGTTGTTGACTCCGCCTTCCGGTTGGTTGTTGACTCCGCCTTCCGGTTGGTTGTTGACTCCGCCTTCCGGTTGGTTGTTGACTCCGCCTTCCGGTTGGTTGTTGACTCCGCCTTCCGGTTGGTTGTTGACTCCGCCTTCCGGTTGGTTGTTGACTCCGCCTTCCGGTTGGTTGTTGACTCCGCCTTCCGGTTGGTTGTTGACTCCGCCTTCCGGTTGGTTGTTGACTCCGCCTTCCGGTTGGTTGTTGACTCCGCCTTCCGGTTGGTTGTTGACTCCGCCTTCCGGTTGGTTGTTGACTCCGCCTTCCGGTTGGTTGTTGACTCCGCCTTCCGGTTGGTTGTTGACTCCGCCTTCCGGTTGGTTGTTGACTCCGCCTTCCGGTTGGTTGTTGACTCCGCCTTCCGGTTGGTTGTTGACTCCGCCTTCCGGTTGGTTGTTGACTCCGCCTTCCGGTTGGTTGTTGACTCCATGTTCTGATTGGTTCGTTTTTCGATCCCCTTCTTGTCCCATGAGAATTGGAGAACGACCCGTTTTTCTGGAAGTTTCTCTCCCCTGCCCTATGTAAGTGAGTGCTCTACCCCAGTAAAGTGCCCCTGTTTCACCCTTGCTCCTGGTCGTGTCACTGTTCATCTGATTGTCGTGCTGTGTCTGTGGGCAGTGGGAAGCAGGGGCTGATCTCCCTTTCCTACAGCCACAGGAAACCTCCTACAACAGGCCACATTGCAATGCACCTCTTGCCTCTTGGAGTGCCAGAAAATGCAAATGATCCTTTAAATAATGATCAGCAGAAAGTCCTAGATGCCCTTTTTTATATTCTTTATTAAAACTTGCTTTTAGCCCAATGTAGCAGTATCCCTAGGCAGCATTGTTCCCTCTTAACTGCAAGCTTAGAAGCATTTTTTTTTCAGGCACTCAGCAACAGGACAAGGGGGCACGGGCTCAAGCTCTGCCAGGGGAAATTTAATTTGGAGATCAGAAAAAAATTCTTTCCAGAGAGAGTAATCAGGCATTGGAATGGCCTGCCCAGAGAGGGGGTGGATTCACCATCCCTGGAGATTTTTAAACGCAGATTGGACGTGTCACTGAGTGCCATGATCTGGTAAAGGGACTGGAGTTGGATCAAGGATTGGACTTGATGATCTCAGGGATCTTTTCCAACCCAATCGATTCTATGATTCTGTGATTATGATTTCCAAAAAGATTATCCATTCTGTTAGAAGGCCTGTGGATAGAGGATTAATTCTATAATTATATGAGTGAAAATGACAAATTTCTGAGATTTTTTGACACTTCACAGACTAAAGTACACTTGGTTGCAGTGTGCTGACATTTGTTTAGTTATTTTTTAAAGTATCTGATTGCATTTAAGAATGTGTTCTAGGATAGAGGATAAGTTTTTTCTTTGGTTTTTTTATGTGTGTGTGTGTGTGTGTTTTGGTTGGTTGGTTTGGGAGTTTGGGTTTGTTTTGGGTTTTTTTTGTTTGGGTTTTTTTATTATTATTTCAGGCTAGGTTTTTGACTTGTTTTGCCTGACATGGATTGTGAAGACCAGGTACCTATGGTAGTTGGGCTTTAGTTTTCATGTGGGAACTGCAGTTATGCACTCATGCTAAAAGTTGGTGTTTTCCATGGGCAGTCCATGTGCTCCCTGCATGATTTGTAGACAACAAAACAGAGTGAAAGGCTGACTGCTGTGTTGCAAGGCTTTCCATTGCCTTTCATCCTTATTTTGTTCTGCTTCAGAGCCTGAGATTTAGCTAATATTCATGCAGATTTTTTTTGTTGTTATTGCTTGACTGCCTTTATGGACTTCTTTGGGAGAAGTTTTGCTTGATTTACTTGACAAACAAAATACCACTGTAAACATGTGAGTGTAGCACGATGTGAAGGGGCACTGGGTACAGTGACTTTTTTTTTCACGCTGTGCTTTTAAAACCTTCCTTTCTGCAAAGTTACCATTTTCCATTTTCTTCCATGAGTGGACTACAGATGTTTCTGTAAACAGGTCTCTCTTTTAACCAATGAAAATCCTTTGGATTCACCCAAAATATAAAGATGCAGCTGGACTGTCTGGCAACAATAAAGGCAGGTGCTTTGAATAGAAGGGCTGTGGTACTTGCTATGTGGAGCGATTCCTTGTACTCCTTTCTTCCTTTATCCTTTAGAAACAGGTTTATTTGCACCTTCTTTCTTCCTTCTCCTCTAATTTCTTGAAGTTGTTAAGGGAATAGAAGCAAGGGGGAGAAGGTAAATGGGTAGAAATCTAGAGAGTTCCTGGCTCTCACTTTAGCAGCTAGGAAGGAGAGAAAAGGCTGGACTCTGTCCCTCTCTCTCCTGTGCAGAAGTGTGCAGAGTGCCATGTGGAGTGGGTTCCTGGGGCTGTGAGCTGTATGTGTGCTTTGTTACTGCCAGCCTCAATCCTAGTGGGTTAACGAGGTTTTGCTGTCTGGTGACTTTCACATCATTAATTACTGTGTTTCTAGAATGCTGGACTCATTTTCAAGGAAGAGCTTGTTTTGCTCTGTCTAATTCATCACTTGTCAGTAGTGCACTAGAGAGAAGAGGCCTATAACAAACTCAAGATCATCTCTAGTGACTCAGCTGAAATAAGGAAATTGTATCTGGGGGAAGAACTTTCTTTTGCAGCTGCAGAGCATCTAATGTGGTACTGGAAGAGCTGCTTTGTCTTGTTCCTCTACAGATATTTTCCCATGCATACTGCAAGCTGCAGCCCTTCAGTGTTGAAATACCTCAGCCATCTGCTCAGAACCCTCTGCTGAAAGCCATTTATCTTGGACTTAATGTTGTACCAACCGCATGAGTTTAAAAACAAGTAACATCAAGGATGTGAATAAAGTTGCATAATTTGAAAGCAAAGGCAGTGGTGGAATGTCTCCCTTTCTACACAAACAGTATAGTAATGCAAGTAGTAATCCTGTTAAGCAAGAATATAGAATCATAGAATTGATTGGGTTGGAAAAGACCTCCGAGATCATCAAGTCCAGCTGTTGGTCAGCTCCAGTCCCTTTACCAGATCATGGCACTCAGTGACACGGCCAATCTCACTTTAAAAATCTCCAGGGATGGTGAATCTACCACCTCTCTGAGCAGGCTATTCCAATGCCTGATTACTCTCTCTGGAAAGAATTTTTTTTCTTATCTCCAACTTCAATTTCCCCTGGCAGAGCTTGAGCCTGTGCCC
>VWZD01011933.1:32129-116297 GCA_013396695.1 Sakesphorus luctuosus | reverse complement strand
AACTTGGTGTCATCAGCAAATTTGCTGATGATGGACTCAATCCCCTCATCTAAATCATCAATAAAGATGTTAGACAGGACTGGACCCAACACAGACCCCTGGGGAACACCACATGAAACTGATGAGCTGAAACTTGCTGCTGTTTAGTTCTTAGACTGTATTTTTGTTTTCTGAGCTGTATCTTTTATGTAGGGGGGGAAAAAGGGTTCTTTCCTCTTGGGCTGTCAAGCATTGTTAGAGGAGGCAATGCCAAATACGTCAGCACCGTAGGAGCTGAGTGGGTGGCGAGTTGCTTTCCATCCAGGGCTGATGGGTCTTGACAGCTTGTGCTGTCTTATGTAAACAAACCTGACAATTAAAATCTGCTCATTGATCAAGCTGAAAGAAATCCAGTGTCACTTTCCTGAAGTTTAGCTTTTCTGAAACCTGAAACAAGTTTCCTTGAGTGAATTCTCTTCCTGGGAATGGTTCTGTGCTCCCCCTTTCATAACAAGTGAGGCCAAAGCAGTAATTATGAAACATAGAATTCTTATGTGCCTGACAACCTGGTTAATGGGCTGGTTCTTTTTACTTCAGGATTGATTTAATTTTTTTCATGTCTCCTAAGCGTGCCCTTGCTTAGGAACTGTAGTCACAGATCCTAAAGTAGCATTGTCTTAGCTGTTCAAGTACTTGGGAAGGGAGAAAATGGAGAGTTACTTAATGAGTGGTGCCTATAATTTGATCTAATTTGGTATAATGTACAGTTTTCAGTTGACTGGAAGATGATGAGATGATGCTGTAGAATATCAGCAGCCTAATGAAAGATTCCTTGTACATGCTTATACTTCACAGCTGAGAATTGAGAAGACAAAGCAAGGAATGGCAAAATGCAGTGTGTACCACTTAAGTAGTTTAGGAACAGGGCTGAGGTCAGAGATCAAGTCACTGATTAACAATAAATAACGTGTCATACAGATGTTTTCTTGAGCCTTCAAAATGTGGTTCTTCAGGTATATACTGTAGCTACTCAAGATGAATTGCAGTCAGTGAAAATACCTGGTTTCTGGTGGCTTGGCCCTGTCCAGAGTGAAACTGAGAATTTTAGAGTAGGTTTCTATGTGCATCATCTCAGTGGACATTGGGGAGGTATAAGCAATTCAACCAGTATTAAAAAGTAAGATAAAGTCAATGTATCAGGAGTGGGAAGTAGGAATTTGAAAATGGGGGGGACAAGGAAGCCAGTGGAAGGGATTCAGAGACCAGGGTAATGAGAGGTTTGCAACAAGTCAGCATGTGGTTGGGTTTTTTGCTTGGTTGTGTGTGCGTGTTTGTGTGTGTGCGCGTGTCTGTGTGTCTTATTTCAGAGACAGATACAGTTATTTGGAAGCTGAGTGGGAAACTAACTGGATTTGGACTTTGTAGCAGGGAAGGAAAGTTGAAATACAGAGTGAAATGTAAGGGAGGAGGAGGATTCAGATACAATTGTGTGTTGTGTCTGTATCTATCATGAAGAGGGAATGGAGGTGTCAGCAGGTAAGGCAAGGCTTAAGTGTTGGTCTTGCTGAGTCAAAGGCTGTAAAAGCAACAAAGGCTGAAGACAGGGGTGGTCACATCAAGGTCAAAGTGGGGGAAATTGTGTTTTATCAGATCTATGTGTATAGAATTCAGCCAATGCAGTCTCTATTACAGATGAGACACAAACTGCTCTGTGTTGTCTAAATGAGTGCGTTTGATCTCTGGTTTTGCTTGTTGCAAAGGTATTGGGGGAATATGTAAAGCCTTTTTGCAACTAGGAAATGTAGATGTCTGGGAGAATTGTCCTTCTAGTCTGCAGAGATTCTCACTGTGTGACATTGGAATGGCCAGGGGAAGAGAGGGAGATAACTGTGGAGCCCTGGTATGACCTGGGAAGTGAGGAGGTTGTTGAAGATGTTAACAATGTCAGAAAAGGACCTCTGTCCTGTCACGGGGAAGGTGAATGGTAACCAGGGGTGACATAAAGCTGTTTGCTCACCATGAGGAGGTGACCACATCAACGAATGGGGCCTCTTGCAGAAATGCTTGTTACTGACTGATCTGTTTTTAGTTCAGTGGCCATGAAAATGTTCATGGAAACGAAACCATTCTCACTGTAGGAGAAATCACAAGCTATAGGTTTGATTTGATTAGACTTGGGATAAGTAGCTTGGCTTTACTTTATTCATCCCAGTGCGGAGCAAGATTAGGTACAGGCTCAATGGCAGAAGCAATTAAGCTAACTTAATTTCACAATATTAAGCTTATTTTGGTGAAGAGACTGAGGTCTTCTGAAACACAGAGCAACCATGTGCGTTATCACTAAATGCATTGTCTTCATATAGTTCTTAATACATCCTAGTTCTACATCAGAGACTTTAGTTTTCTGGTTCTTGGATAAAATCAGGAAAGTAATTTTCTAAAACAACACTCCCCTACCCTGCGTGTGTCTAGAGCACTCTTGGCCTTTAGTATTCTTGCTCCTGAAGCCAAGCTGACTCTATTCAGTGCCAGTATGTTGTACCTTCTGAAAGGGGAATGGCATTAATGGAATTGATAATTGTATTATAGCCAGTTTGTGCTACCTAAGTTTCTTCTGTTGGAACTTGGCTTGTTTGCACATCTAACTGATAAAACTGACTTGTGCATAACTGAAACATAGATCTGCCTTGAAAGTGCATGCTATAAAAAACACCTGAAAATTTTACAGCACCTGAAATGATTTGGTTTTCCCCTCTGCGGGCTCTTTAGAAAACCCAGTTTGCAGTAGAAAAGCAGCTGTTATATATATAGTTACAAAATTCACCGGTGTGTAGTGAAACTACTCTCCAAATTGGGAGTTCATGCATATATGGATTAGATGGTGGCAGATGACTTCATGTGCCAGCTCTTCTTCTCTGTCTCATTACTGTGGATTACAGCAGCTCATGTTACTTGCAGATTGAAGAGTCAGGGTAGCTTTTGCTCAACAGAATTGCTGGGCCCTTATTTCTCCCTGTCTCTTTGCTTCTCATTAGGTTTTAGGTAGGTTGACACTTCATCTGTGAGGCAGTAAGTTAATCTTCAGCACTACAACTGTATTTTAATCTTACTAGCAATTTGCAATATGCTAATATAGAGCGGAGTCTTCTTCCCCACTTCCATTTTCAAGGACCCTGGAGATCTATTAAATTGTATTTGAATCTGTATGAAAGCAGCCACTTCATTAGCACAAGACAGAATACACTGTGAAAGGTCAAGTATACAAGGCTTTCTTGGTAGCATTGCAGGATTTATTTGGAGGGGGAGCTGAAAAGGGATGGAACTCAAAAAAGAGTCTTCAAATGCTGAGTTTACAACTTACTGAACATATGCATTAAATGTACAGGCCAGATTACTGTTTTCTGTCAAAAGGAGTGGTTCCCAAATAAGATACATAAGTCAAGGTCATTGGTGTGGATGGTCCTAACAATTGGTTAGTTACAGCAGGAGTTTTTTCTACTAGCAAAAGCACTTTACTGACATTAGATGCATTCTCTGCTGTGATCTGAAAGAGGTCAGAGAGAATCAAATCAAATCAAAACAAAATTAGCGTGGTGTGTATCTGTACAGCCTTATTTAAGATGGTCAGAATTTATTATCAATTAAATCTAGGACAAAGGCATTTCAATTTCTGGTTGAGAGTCTTCTGATAGGGAAGAAAATAAAAAAAAATCAGAAGTCTGATTGGCTTCAATTCACTTTTGGATGCAAGTAATACCTGCTAATGATTTGATGGAGGGGAAAAAAAAAAACCAAACAAAACCCAACCAACCAAAAAAAAACCCAACCCAAGACAACACCAACACCAAACCTGAGTGTCCAACATTTCTGTAGCATGGGACTCTTGCAACACTAGAAGAAAAGAGTTTAAGTCCTTGCTTTGTTTGCTTCGGGATTAAAACACTTGGAGAGAGGGAGGAAGGGACATGATAGTTTTGGTTATTATACTGAAGGCTATTCTTATTCCCAAGACTTTTTGTATTGATTGAGACCAGTTTTCACTGGAACTTGATAAGTCTTTGAGGAAAGCTCTGTTTTGGGTGGAAGAACACCACAACCACTGCCCTCAAAATGCTATTTTGCTTTGTCTCAATTGTGCTGAGGATAACAGGTTTTGGCTTTCTGCTGTCATTGAGTTGACCTTGGTGTCTAGAGAGAATATGTTTATTTTGTAGACTCGGAGAGGAAGAGTGGCCAAGGCTGCAGGACGGGCAAGAAGCCACCGGGTGGCAGAGGAGACTGAACTAAACGATGGCTCAGTGAGTGGCAGTGCCTGGATTTGTGCTCAGATGAAAACCAGATACAGTGTACCCCAACTCCCTGCTGATACCTTCTTGTGGATTTTTTTAAGAACTGGGAAAGCAGAGAAAAGGGAAGATTGCTGTAGACCTAGTAACAGACTGAAGTGTTCTGTGGGCCAGCTTGAATTGTTACACTAGAATTGCATTGATAAGGCAAGGCATAATCTTAGGCACAGTTATAGGGTGGGTTTTGAATAACATGCAGCCCTGAGGGAGGGATGTGGGTGAGGGCCACAGGTTGGTGGAGGAGCAGTGTCACCCATTCTCTTGCGCTCTCTTTGTGCCTTGGGATGGACTGGAGCACCTGACATACCTCTCTTGAGATCACAGAATCAGACTATTTGGAGTTGGAAGGGACCCACAAGGATCATCGAAGTCCAACTCTTAAGTCAATGGCCCACATAGGGGATTGAACCCATGACCTTGGCATTATTACAACCAAGTTTTAACCAACTGAGCTAATCTCAGGGTCAAAGTTGCCCCTTTAACTTACAGTGAACCTCCTCAGCCCATCCTCTGTGAACATGTTTAGCTGTTGGTATAAAAAAATCCCAGAGCAGCATCTGGTAGGTGAGCAGCAGACAGCTTGTTATGATGCCAGCAATAAAGTCCAGTTACTCTCTTCTCAGTATCAATGAATAATCTAATTTCCTGCTCTGCTGAAGAATAGGAACTGTTAATTGGCTAAGATTGAAGCATGGGCTCCATGTGGCTGGTTAACAACAGCTGCCTGGAGACTTGAGGCTTTGCAGGTTTGGCAGGAATAACACCTTTTTAGGACCACACAGATTCCTAGATGACAGTATGCAGAAATCAAATAGCAGGGGAAGCACAGGCAGCACAAGTCACTGAAAAAAAAAGAGTTTTCATTAAAAAAAGATTTGTTTGCTTTGCCTTTTGAAACTATTTCTGGTGTAAACTATTTTTCTAAAGCAAGTAGGGGACAGTGTCAATGAGTTGATGTTTTCCTTTGCAGATAGGGCCTGGGCCATGCATACATTCCTGTTGTTCTGGAAATGTAATTTATGGCTGAGACTGTTGCTTGATTCATAAAGAGAATGGAAATCATTCACCTCAGGCCTGGTGCTCTCCTTTAACGTTTAGAGTAAAGCTTATCTGCCACGTGCTAACCCTTCTGTCCAAGCTGCAAATTAAAGTAATTAGCAAACAAAAGCCAGCTTGTAGACTTTGCATTGAAGCTGCAAAATTGCAAACAGACAAAGAAGCGTTGAGGCACTTTTTCTTTCTTGTTTAAACATTATAAACGTCATTGATCATTTTACAGAATTAATCTGGGAAGGTTAAAAAAAATCTAAGAGCTGGGAGGGTGTGAAAATGGTAGTGAAAAAACAGGGTGAGTGTTAATGCAAGGTACTCTGGTTGTCACTGGTAGTGATTCAAGCAAACAAGACACTTCTCTGTAGCTTGGCTAAAGAATATTTCTATAATACAGAGAAATAAAATGTGTAGCATAGTAAATGCACTCTGAAGAGCCATTTCCTGGAAGCCATTTTCGTTTGCATCATAGCCCATCATTAAACGAAGTGTGACTGCACCTTCCTCTGCTTTTTTTAGTGCTGGGACTTTCCATTCTTTTTTGTGAGCTGCAACGATGTGGGATTCCTGTTGGGAGGGGAAACTTTTTAGGAACACGTAAAAGTGTAAATGCTAAAGAAACCAAAGGATTGCTTCTTTGCATATACAGAATTTTGCTTGAAATAGCAGCCTGGAAAACAAATTGTGAATGTTCCTTACTGATGTTTAAGTTCAAATTTGTCAGGGAGAACAACTGCATGACCTCTTTTTAATTTTTTTTTAATTTTTAATTTTTTTTCCCATTAGGAGTTGAGAGGTGTCTCAATAGCTTTTAGTGTTAGATCAAAATCTGACTTCTCCTTCACAGTGACTTGGTTTGCTTGCTTTAATGTGCTATGGGTATATGTACCACTGCTTTTAATTTTCTGTAATATTTTACTGATTTTCTTTTTAATGCCTGTTGTTCTTGGTTGGATTAAAATGTTCCCTTTCCACCAGGAGCTGGCTAAATATTCAAATGCCTCAAATAAGTTAGAGCTGCACTAATTCCATGTTGGTCAGAGCAGGCTCTGGGAACCCATCCAAGTGAACAGCATGTGCTGACCCCCTTGTGCTGTTACACCCCTATTTTGAGTCCTCCTGTGTTGTGCTCTAGAGCCAGATCTGTCTGTGAAGACCCTGTTCTTTGCCCTTTGACTGGCTGACTCAAGGTCCCACAAGCTGGGATAGATGGCCAGATTCACAAACATAAATCAATCTTTAGTGGGCCTAAATACTGGGCTTCTCTCAAGACTGTGCTTGTCACAATTTCCCTCAGAGCAAACTCTGAAAAGCTGTGTGGAAAAAATACGGTACTGGTCCTTTCTCCATGAATAAAACATATTTACATGCAACAACTATTTTCATGCCTGAGCGGGGGTTGAACTTGTTTTTACAGGTCAGACTCTTGCAAATGTCATAAACACAGAAATGTGTGCACAATTTCTGCGTAACTACATAAATAACTTAATTGCCAGCCCAGATTTTCTCACTTTCTTTTGGCATTAAAGGCAGTTGAAATATAACTATTTTTTCCTTATTATATTTGTACTTGATTTTAAGTAACTCATGCAGTAAGACAGTGGATAAAAAAGTTTGGGGGAAGGAGGCAAAACTAGTTCTTTTTGGTGTCATCCTTGTCTTCACTGTATGAGTCATGACATCAAAATCTTCATGAAACCAATTCCAGCCCTGCAGCAGGGGTTCCTCACTGGGAATAAAGATGTGGGAAACAATCCTACCCTACCGAGTTACAATCCAAATATTGCTGTGAGTGTAAACTTTTTAAAATAATCCTTTTCTGAGTTACAGCGCAAACAACCTGTGCTCTAGCAATGATTTTTCAAACTTATCTCTGCTGATGAAACTTGCAGGACTTTGAATCTGACTTCTTGTTCAATGATTTTTTTTTTTTTGTTACTGAGTTATTACTGTTTGATGGAAGATACTGTGAAGGAAGTGTTGATATAATAAGCAAAAGTGAAAGCCAAGATATTCATCTTCAGATGAAGTGTCTTATCTCCCCCTCTAAGGATTGCTTCAGAAACATATGTCCCTTCTTTCCCATTCTTTACAGCTGATCAGTGAAGGCTGCAGTGTTTTAGAGGCCAGGATGCAGCAGAACAACAAGAGTTTGTGGAGGTTCAGAAGAGTTAGAATAACAACCTTGGCTGTGAGGAAAAGGAAGACAGGTAATTAAAACTGTTACAGGGCAAATGAAAATAAACCTGCAATAAGATCCCAGTTTGGGGAGAGCAAAAGAAACATATTGGAGTTTGCTGCAAGAATGGCTGTGCTTTGTGATGTTGCTGCAGCTGTGGAAGTGGGATGACATTCGTGCCAATTCCCAGCTTACCCTTAGCTCCAGAGAGAAATGCAAAAGGAAATCTGATTTAGTGTCCCTGGGCAAAAGTGATGCCCATAGCTGGATTCCATAAAGGGTAGCTGCACTTTTCCACTTGCACTGCCAGCTCTGAGATACTCGTTTCTCTTTCTTCCTCTCTGTATCATTTAGCTATCAAAGAGGTGTGAGGACATCTTTCAAACAAAAAATTTCCCACTAGGTGGAGTGTTAACAACAGGGTGGTCCTGTTAAGGGATACCTATTTCCTGACATAGCCAGATGTTCTCTGAAATTCTCATGTAGATTCAGATCTCCTCCTCCCTGGCAAAGATTTTTCTTGTGACCTAAAGCTTAATTTAGCTGCTAAAACAAACACCCCAATTTTTAGAAATCTAATTTCCCTTGGGCATGGTTTGAAGCCATCTCCTGTCTAGATGGCAAACAGAAGTGTTAATGATTAGTGTTTGACTTGGCAACAAACAAACAGCTCAATTTGAAAAAAAATGCTGACTTTTCCTGGAACAGAGTGCGTGAGGGTGGGAGGGCTTGGAAAGAAGTTAAAAGCATCATATGAGGCCCTTATTGTATAATTTTCATTGTACAAGATGGTTTTTATTTTATACTGACAATGCTTGCTGATTGATGGCAGATACATGTAGTGTTCATATGTGTGAGTGATGGCAGTAACTCATCACTCACCGCTGCTGCCACAAAGGGAGCTGAGTTGGTGCTGGGTTTGTGCAGCTGAGGTGGAATTTGAGGGATAGGAGAGCAGGATGATAAATGAATGAGAAATAGGGGTAAAAAGAGGATTAACCACAATGAGGTTGTTTCAAAAAGCAATGACACTTCTTTTTGTTTGAATGAAACTTGGATTTGTCTGAATGTCACTTAGATTTGTACAGTGTCACACGACAAAGGAAATCTAGGAAGTTATTACAAAAGTCTTTGTGGAGGAGAAGGAGTGAAGGCAAAGAACCAGGAAAGAGAAAACAATTCAGAATTGTTTACTGTTGATTGGTTTAAGGAATGGTATTTCTGTAGGAGAAATACTGCAAGAAAACTGACTGTACAAATTAAACCTGTTAGTGACCAAGTAAAGCAAACAAAAAAAATGTCATTGCAGAGAAGTACAGAATATAAATCTCAGAACATCAGGGAAAAGTGTCACTGAATTGGAGAGGAAGAGCAAGTTCTGCATGGACTGCAAACAGCTCACTTTTAAAAAGCTTTGAGCCAGTATGAAGCCAAGTGAGTCAAATCCTGGGATGGCAAATACATAAAGATTCTACAGGTTGGAGGAGGAAAACTGGAGACTGCATATTGGCTCAAAGCTTTGAAGGGGTGAGGGACAGTGTGTTTGAAATTAAATGCACTAACAGGATGGCAGATGAGATGATTTAAACTCCTGTTGCTTTTCTCCTAAGAATATTTTCACTGAAATATATTGCTCTGAGTACCTGGCTATATTAGGTGACTTGTAGATGTGGTGGACAGTATCTGGATGTCTCAAGTGAGAATTTTTTGAGAGAGACATCTCACCTTCCTTTTCAGCATGGTCAGACAAAATGTAACTCTGTGAATGTCTCAGTATTTTCGTAAAGTCTTCTTTTGATCAAATATTTTAAATGGTACCAAATGTCTCATGACTTAGTATGCAACAATGAATAGTTCTTCAAAAATCTGCTCATCTGTCAAGATAATATATCTAAAACTCAAGTGGAGTGGCAGCCTTGGAGCATGTGGAGGTGATGCAACATCAAAAGGTAAACAAGTTGAAGATTTTTAGGTATATCCCTGCAAGCTGATGAGCAACAACTTGCTTAGAGGTGCTGCTTTTCCATCAGAGAGGAAGTAGAGCAGAAATACAGAATGGGTAAATGTTTGCAGGAGGAAGGCAAACTTGTTTGTTATATCAGAGTGCTTATCATGAGCTGGCTGATGAGGGCAGCTAGCAGATGTCATAGAAAATATTATTTCTGTTCTCTCTGAGGTTTACATCCGTATCTTAGCTAAGTGCATCAGAGCCTTAATTCAGACGTAATAACTCTGCCTTGCATTGCTTCATGCTGGAAAAAACAGACCTTTTGCAGTGAGCGAGAATGAACAGGTGCAGTTGCAAATAACTGGCAGATGTTAGAGGCAAGTGAGCAGGAATCAGCCCGAGGAGCCTGTCTGTGGGGAGCCAGCACTCCCTGGATTTAGGGGACATGGAAGGAACTGAGGAGGTTTTCCCTGAAGAGATGGCAAACAATGCTACAATGGGCATTTTTTTGACCTTAGGTGAACAAGATCCCATTACATTCCAGAAATCTCTTCCATTATCTCCCCCTTTGTTTTTTGGTTTATCTTTGGGGTTTTTTTGGTTTATCTTTGGGGTTTTTTTGGTTTATCTTTGGGGTTTTTTTGGTTTATCTTTGGGGTTTTTTTGGTTTATCTTTGGGGTTTTTTTGGTTTATCTTTGGGGTTTTTTTGGTTTATCTCGGTTTTTGTCTTTTTTTTTTTTTTAAGATAATTCAGGCATCTTGTCCAGCAGCCAGGTGAGCTTGCTAACTTGGATATATATTTAGGGCCTAAGAATGGTCAATAATTATTCTTAGTCCTCAGAAGTTGTCTAACATCTAAAAACAAAATAGCTTTTCTGTTACCTCTTTGCAGAAGTGAAGTAATTAGGGTTATGTGAAAAAGACAGTGGGAAGGAAAACATAATCTGTCCAACTTCTTTCTCTGAAGTTCTGGAAGAGCTGGTTGTTCCCACCCAGCAGTTTCACGGAAGTTTTAAGCAATCTCTGGATTGCTGCTGGATTAAAAGCTGAAAATTACTGCTGTGGGCAAGGTGCTTCCAAAGATGCAGATTACATTGTCTGCTATTTTATGTAAGGTATTACACATGGAGCATTAAGAAACTTAATTTACAGAAATCTGTTCTTAATCCACTCGTGAGACTGTGCTGTACTGTTGTGCTGCTCCGTTTCTTGGAAACAGGGTATTACAAAGAATCAGTTATTATTCTGGAAAAAAAAATAAAATTCCAAAATCATAGACCTGCAACATTAATTAGGAAAATCTGACTGTGTAAAGCTGAATGCAGAATGGACTTTAAAGAAGGTAGTTTGCCTCTGTGCTATTAAAGGAAAGGATGGAAAAAGGCACAGTCATTCAACCTGGGAGCTAAGGCTCCTGATAGAGGAGAAGGTGGCTTAGAGGATGGGAGTTGTAACTCCTCACTGATCACATCAGAAATGATGGAATAGCAAAGCTTGGAAGGCAGCCCTGGACATCACCCAGTCCAACTCCCTCCCTCTAAGCAAAATGAGTTGGAGGTTTTTCCACATCTGTGTCCGGATGGGCATTGTCAGTCTTCAATGATGGAGATTCCACAGGGCAACCTGTTCCACTCATCTGTCACCCTTAAGGTTCTTTTTGTTGTTTCTGGTTTAATACAGAATTTTCTGCACTTCAGTTAACGGCCATCTTGTCCAGTCACTGGGCACCACTGAGAAGTGTCTGGCTCCTTCCTTGCTTCCCTGAGCCTTTTCTCCAAGCTGAACAAGCCCAGCTTTTCCCAGCCTCTCCCTATGTGTCTGATGCTCCAAGCCCCTCATATTTGCAGCAATCCACTGGCCTCACTCCAGTATATCCATATCTTAGAGGACCAGACCTGGCACTGGAGATGTGAGTGAGCACTCTTGTAAATGGTAGCCTGGTATTTGCCTGGAGCTTAGCTATTGTGAATAGAGAGGGAAAGAGAGGCTGAGGATCAATATTATGCTTGCCATCAGTTAAACCCAGTCAGTGGAAATAGAGGGAAGAACTATCTCATGGCAGCCTTACTTTATTTTTACAATAGAAGTGATAAGTCTAGAGAGAGTACACTGTTTGTATTATAGTTTAATTAATGAAAAGATAGGAGGATTATTCCTGCAACAGGATCTCTGGTTCTAGCACTGCTGTTTCATTTACAGCCAAAAAGATATTGTACATCTTCTAGGAAATTGAAGTGACACTCCTGGTCCTTACCACTGGAAAAAAAAATCCTGTGCAAACCTCTGTGGGAGAATATATAAGTGGTTTGGCATTAAATCTATATTGAGTCTAGCCCAGCTGCCCTGCTTTGACTTTGAGTTGTGGCTGATGTTAAGCTATTTAGCAGAGCTTTCCTGTCACCTTATTGTAGTTGATGTTACAAATTCCTGATCCTCTGTTATTTAATGCTGTCTGCAGCAGTAGCTTGATCCAGTAGGATCTGTGAAGCCTAGAGGATTTTCATGAGGTTACCCATACTCTGTTAAAAGCAGAAAGTAGTTTCCAGAGCAAAATTAAATACAAACAGATCTCTTCTAGGGTTTGTGCATCTTGGCTTGACTGGTTGCTGGGAGGTCGGGTCTTTACAAGCTCTTTAAAATGTAGGGGTTGGTGCAGACAGTATGGCAGAACTCTTACCATCACTTTTGGGTGGTAAGGACGACTTGGGGGGGTGGGAGATGCTACCAGTTTCTGTTTGAGTCACGTTGACAGGCCCATGCAAACTCTGACAGAGCAATTTCCCTTATTTAGGAGCAGACCTCTGCTCCATTCCTCTTCCACCAGTCTAGGACAGAAAACATTCCCCCTGTAACAGGTAACAGACCATCTTTTCTGAGTGGAGCTTTTCTGTGGCATTTATAATTCAAGCACAATGTTGTTTTCTTTTGGAGCAACTAATTTCTGTCACTAGCTTTGCAGGCTGCATTGAAGTGGTATTTTGTAAAAAAAGTAACATGTTTGTTGTTGAAGAGATGTCTGCAGTTTTGTGCTCTTAGCTCTGCAACAGCATAAAGAATCTGTTTCTAGTATGATTGGCAAAGCAAATGGCTCATGAAAGGTGTTAATCCTATTCAGACAGTCCTTGCACTCTCAGAGTTCTGCTCAAGCATCTAACTCCTAAAGGGAGAAGCTGTCAAATACATTGTCTTTCTAATAGAATACAAAATCATTGCCTTAATCCAGTGGAAAACTGCAAACTGGCATATGGATAGTTTCAGTATGTAACTCGATTTCCAAAGGTGTGAGGAGAAATTTGTAGCTAAGTGTTTTCAGAGCTCTGCACTGTGTGTTCAGCTAAGACTTGTGTCTGGCCTCTGTGCAAGTTGGTTCCCACAAGCTGTGGAAAGGAAGAGTGATTTGATCACTGATTACATGTAGTGATGCAGATTTGTCTTGTGTAAAACTGATAGATCTTATTATTGTTGTGGACTTCTGGACTCTGCCAGAACATTTTAAAGGGCTCACAAACCATTGAATAAAAATCCGCAGAAAATCCAGGTTTTATATTTCTGTCTGTGATCTTAACCTTGTTATTATAAGATTGGTGAACACGCATTTCATGTATCTGTGTGTAACTCAAGTCTCCAGCTGTTAAGATATACCTCTAGGGAAAACCAAATATCCAAAATGGAAATTTCATCTTTTCATACTATCTCATATCTATTGGCAACTGTTATGAATATAGAAAATACATGACAATCGTGTCATCAGTGTCTTGCTGCATTTATAGCTTATCTTCCTCAACAACATAAATGTGTGATAAAGTGTGATTATTAAATGAGCAGATGCTGTGAAACTGAGGAAAAAAAAATCAACACTGTGTTTCTATAGGATTGCTCTGACTACTACAAATCTGAGTAATGCTTGTCACTCATTCTGTCCTCAGAAAGGTTGCTATTTTTTTTGCTTACAATGATTCAAATATGAGCACTTCCTGAAACACAATCTGTGATCAGGCTTTAAATAAACTATCAAACCCAAGCCAAATAAAGGTTCCTCCTCCTCCTACAAAGAAAAGGTACCCAGACAGTTTTGATTTGTTTTTTTACATGTATATGCCATATATGTACATAGAAAAATCCACATATTTACCTATTGTTTACATAACTTAAATATTACTTTATACTTCTGAAGGCAGGTTTGCCAATCCAATAAGCTTTGGTAGGACAGAAGAACAATTCTGTGAAAAGAACTATTGGCTGATATTGATGAAAATTCACAGTGGTTCCTCTGCTGACAAAAGAATTTGTGTAACCTCTATGGCTTGCTGTGGATAAAAGGAAAAATAAAAATTAAAAAGCACACATAAAAAACTCCCCTAAACCCCCCGACATACACACACACCCTCTACCACTCTTGCCTCTCCCTGCACCAAATGAAACAGAAAACCCCCAAAACAACAACCAAAACCAAACAACCCACACTGCTGGCCAGCTGAAAATTTCCTTCCAGATGGTGAGACCTTTTGGATGCTCAGTATCCTCAGGATCTTCATAGGACTAAGTCTTCACATGTAGGAAAGAAAGGATTAAGGGCCATTGTGGTTGGTTAAATGTAGAAAAATAGATGGGGAATTTGACCTTGTGTTGGGACTGAAGTAGCCCCTAATAGTTTGGGGTGTCAGGAAACTGTGGAAGTTCTAGACTTTTGTCTTCTGTTTTGGTCTCACACTGAGGAGATTAGGCTGAAAGATGGAGTCTTGGGGACAAAAATCTCTATCACAGAATTTGTTGTTAAGATTAGATTTTGTTTCATGCAAGTATAGTAGCTTTGGCTTTTGACAGCACAGGCTAATTTAGAAATATGTGGGGAAACAATGAAAATAGATGCCTGCATAGCTAATCTGGCTTCAAGTTCATCCTTTATCAAATACTGTGCAAATCTGAAGCTTTTGCCCTTTTGCAGGAGAGAGGAAAAACCCCAAAGCAAACGTTAGAGGTAGGCATTAGAGACCTCCCTTCTGATTTTTTATTAAGTTTTACCTCCGCTCACAATACACAAGTGTCAGGTTGCCTGTCAGTTCTAGAAAAATTAGAACTTGATTATAGGTCCTCTTTACATCTCTTTATTTGCTGTAATTTTGGAAATTGGAAAAAAATCAAAGTCTAAAGGAAATGGAGTTTGTGCTTCTACCAGGCAATTTTCTGGTCCTTGTGAAATTTTAAATTATGTACTACAGATAAAATAAACTGTGATTTGTTTTTCTTCTTTCCTATATAAGAACAAAAAGCTGGTACTAGTATTTAATCTGTAGCTCTGTTCTGTGATTAAATATTGCCTGTCATTCTGCAATTAGGAAAGGCACCAAAACCAGAAAGGAACTCAGAAACTGAAATCAGAGAAATTAAGGGAGATAATGGTGAAAGCTACAATCCTTTTAGAGGTGAGTATTTTGATGCATTGTGAAGCAAAGGTGCCTTCTTGTGAACAAAACAGAAGGGCCAGAAAACTGGAAAGTAAATATTTTCAATGAACTCCAATTGGTCTTATTTTTGCCACCTTACAAGAACATGTTGTGACAAGGGAGAGTGACTTCAAACTAAGAGTAGGTTTAGATTAGCTATTAGGAAAAAATGCTTTATTATGAGGGTGGTGAGTCGTTGAAACAGGTTGCCCAGAGAGGCTATGGGTGCCCCACTCCTGGATGTGGTTAAGGCCAGGTTGGATGGAGCTCTGAGCAATGTGGTCTGGTGGAAGGTGTCCCTTCCCATGGCAGGGGGTTGGAATCAGATGATCTTTTGGGTTTCTTCCCAACCCAAGCCATTCTATGATCCTAGGAAGTCTAACATTGGTGGTTGGGAAGCAGTTGATGAAGGATTTTAAATCCTGGGCTTAATATCTCTAGTAGCCTTTACCAGTGGCTGTAGGGGAGTCAAGATTGTAAATGTGTTCCTACAGAGCTCTTCCTAAGATAAGTTAAAATAAATGGAGAGTGAATTATCACTAAAATAATACTTTTAATTCCCTCTGATTTGCCTCTGTATTGATGAACATTTCACTGAAGAATCACTGATGTTCTACAGCTGATAGTGATTTTTGTGGTCTCATGGAGGTTCTTTATCATACCATGTCTTACCATGAAGTTGAGGGATGAATTCTAATTTTCCATAAACTTTTGGGTGGTAGCTTGAGAGATCTCAGACTAAACAAGGGTATTAAAACTTTGCAGCATAATTACCATATCGAATAAGTTTTCATCCTCTGTTGTCTGTAAATGTAAAGCTCTATAAATTGCAAACCTTTTAAGAATAGATGAGTTGGAATTACATTATTAGTTCTGAAAGACCAGAGAAAGGCTGGGCATTTCTCTGGTGTGCAGCCACTATGCTTGCTGCAGAGGTACAAAACCAATTATCCTCAAAAGCTGTAAGACACTTCTTTAATGGGAGTTCTGGTATATTTGAACAACAATTTTCAGCATTCTTAATGTTTAAAAAACTTAAAAATATCCATGTGGCCCGTGTTCTATTGTACCTTTAAAAACAGCAGTGTCTGCCATGCTGAAACTTCCTGGCTTGGCTGTTCCAGCATGATCTGTATGAGGACAGGAAAGTCCAGAGCGAGTCCAGAGAAGAGCAACAAGGCTGGTAAAGGGACTGGAGTTGGACCAAGGGTTGGACTTGGTAATCTCGGAGGTCTTTTCCAACCCAATCGATTCTATGATTCTATAGGGAGTAATAGAGTGTGTCTGCTTGAATTAGGAACTCCAGAAGAAACCTATCCATTGTTTTGGCCAAAGTGCCACCTGATGCCTTGTTTAGTGCTCTGAATGCACTCTGGCCGCACAAAGGTTTGGATTCATGCTCCTGAGGAGTGCCAAAGTAAACTGGTAGTGTTTCTGAAGAGCAGGGGGATAATGTACCATAATTACAGGTTTAGTCTTATTTTTGAAGCTTTTAATACTGTATAGCTGTGGCCAAGGGAAAAATCTCTTCAGTGTTGCTGCTTTAGGTTTCATTCACTGATCATACGCTCTGTTTCACAAAAGGTGTCTCCTCCTTGAAGCTTCTCATCTTGTGCTTTCCTTTTTTCTTGTGATTTCACTGAGACAAATGGGCACAATGCAAAATTATCTTTTGGGTGTGATCAAATTACTGTTTGGTAGAGATGAGCCTAAATGCTTAATGCTGCAATTCTGTGGATGTAGCCTTGCTCTCAGGAGCTTCAAGGAGGGCTGAAATTCAATGGCTTATTAAGAGTGCTTTGATCTGGTCTTATTAAATTTGTGGTAGGGTGTGAGCCTTTAAAAAGAGCTGAAAGGGCTTGGCTGTGCTACTTTGAGTGATGCCACTGTTAGTCAAAGCTGGGTTTGAGTTGAACTTTGAGCACTCATTCTGAAAAAGGATCCCCCTGACACAGTAATTTCTGTAAAAATGGGCTAACCAGAGGGGTGGTTTTTTTCCTAGATGTAGCATATTGTTTGTACAGTAATAAACTGCAGAGAGAATAATATAATTTATTCACCATTATAAGGACATTTTTAGAAAATCATGATGACATTAAGCCCTTTGGACGAGGAAGTTTTATTTTAAGTTTCAGTACCAGCAGTTTCTGGCCTGGTGCCATGAGAGCAACAGGCTCTGAGGAGGGTACAAACAGCCTTTAAGGAGATGGTTTTATTTTTGTGGCAACCAGTTTGAGATTTGTTGGATACAGATTTTAAGCAAAACTGGAAATGGACACTATTCAAGTTGAGACCTCTGATGAGGACTACATCACTTAGAAGAAATCCTGGGTGAGAACATGGTTAAAGTCAGTATCAAAAATAGCTAAGAATAAAACCAAACAATTAACCCCATGTGTGTTTCTACATCTAGCCACCTGGAAAAGGAAACATGGAGGACGTTCATTAGGAAATATGGGTTAAACTTCATCAGCTGTAGTGTCCTGGAGACTACTGGAGGCATATGGGTCAATGTAGCAATGAAGAAACAGCAGGATGTTTTGTAGCAGCTTTTCTTCACTTAGATTAATTTTTAGGAGAAATGATCCTGACTTTACTCACATACACTGTAACTCAATGCTGTGTTTAGATATTGTGATGCTGTTAATCTCTTTTTTTCCCTAGTGTCTCAGGTTTTACATCTTCCTTTTTACCCAGTGCATATGCTCTGAGCTGGATATTACTGGGTTTGCATCTCTGCTTTATCTGGAATTCAGCTAAAGCTCCTCACTTGACACCCTGAGTGTTCTGAGTGAGGGGGCAGCGTGACAGGGGTTCAGAAAGCTCAAAAAGGTTTTGAGCTGAAGTTTTATTCTGTAAATGGAGAGCACTCATCTGCACCACTTTGCTCATTGTAGATTGTACTGTGATTAAAAGGATCAAGAAGGAAAAATTGGAAAGGAAATGAAGCTTAAAAACAAAACAACACCAAAAAGCCCATAGGGTTCCCTAGCAACAGGGATTTCAAGAGTTTTCTAGTGTGAGACTGCTTTTTCAGAACTTGCCCAAAACCCAGAATCAATGCTCTGCTTTCCTCTTGAGGATCTAGGAAAGATAAGTAAAAAAATTTGCTTACCCTGGGCATGATGAGAAATGGAAGGTCAAGTGAGTTGCTCTCTAGGGATCATGTACTTTAGACTTCTGATTTTTATTCTTCAAGTGACCGTCTGGAAATTCTGAGAATGCATTTTATTTTCCATGCTGAAAATCAGAAGAAGATACTTAAGCTGTATAACTAGTGATAATTTTGATTTCCAAATACTTCCTAGCCATTCAGTCTTTTTTAATATGATTCCCTTTATCCTCTTCAATGGCTAAGGGCTCAATGGTTTGTGGTTGAGTAACTTTTTCAGTCTTCCTTTAATGGTGCAACAAACCATCTAGGAACAAATCATGAGCTACTGCAGGGCAACTTCCAGTACTGAGCTCGAGCAAATCCCTTCTCATTTCTGTAGTTTGTTGCAGGTACTGAGCTCATGTTGTCCCACAGCTCCTGTCACATCAGTCTTGAAAAGATCTGACAGCTTGTATCACCTTCCAGAAGCATCAGGCAAAAGAGAAGGTTCCCGAATGTTTGTAAGATTTGGATTTTCTGTGAATTTAGGGTGGTTTTCTACTACTGAGATAAATTTTTACAGTGTAAGATACAAAGTTTCGATCTCTAAGCTAGAAATTGTCTGCTTCCCTTGAGCAGCAGAGTAAGACACATGTTTTTTCAGTAGTATAATTTAAGGGTTTGTGTTTGGTCCTTTGTTTAGGTGCCTAGAGAAGGATCTGTGCTTTTCCACTTGTACATGCATGGAAGTCTTCAGCATCCCTTTGAGGCTCATCCACAAGTGCTTCCATTCCAAATGGCAATGTGATTAAAACAGTTCAGAGAAAAATGTAATCAAAAGCTTAAACTGAGATACAACTGATGTTTTTTTCATCCCTGTGGCATCGCAAAAACACGTCCTTACATAAGTTGCCTTAGTACACAGTGTGCATATCTCCTGGTGCTCCAGATTTGAGAGGCAGCCTGAGCCTGCACTTAGCTCTGAACACTGACCTAAATTAAAACTTCATATGCATAGGGACAGTGCCATGTTCAGCCTGGGTTCCTGTGACTAGGTAGGATAATGGGTTGCTATGGCAAGGACTGGTGACGACAAGCCCTGTGATGTCAAGCTAACACAAGATGATTTTAGCAAGACGAAGGAAATACATTGAGAGAAGTATTAGGCATGTATTTTGGATGAATAATGCCCTTTATAGTTAATGAAAGGCAATACTATTCTACCTGCATTAGTTCTGTTTGGCTGGTGAATCCAAACCAGATGGGGCTCCTGTAAACATCTGGCCATTTGTTCCCATTGGTTTGCTCAGGCAAATGGGATCTAATTGACAGAGAAGTATTGTCATTTCACTTCATGCAGGCAATTTATAAATTTCCCAAGATTAAGCTAAATCACAGATGCTTCTGTGAGTAGAAGAATACTGTGTTTAGAGACAGAACAAGTATGTGCAGGGGCATGTGTTGGTCCTCATTTTCGGTACCCAACTTTCCCAACTTGCTCCTCTGCTGAGAAGTATGAGGTAGAACATCCATCAGTTCCCAAGATTTGTAGAGTACAATGAAGTCTGGTGGATTCACACGGAGTATAAAGCTATAGAAAAGGGCCACATGGGACCTATATCAGTTTTTCAAGTGTGATGAGATGAGCCTTATTTTTGTTGTGAGATCTTTCAGTTCTTGGTTGTTCATGTAGTAAAAATTTTTTTAACATGTATCCCATTCTAGATAGGCAGTCTTCTCACTGCTCACATCACCAAACTTTAAAGTTTTTTGATTATTTTTCAGCCAATTTTCCTATTACAATACAGTTGTGAGTTAATAGTGAGAGAGATACTGTACTAAATCCAAGAAATTATTACTTTTAGTTCTGAGGAATGAAGGTATTGGGACATGTTGTTATCAAATAACCAAGTCACAACAAAATTGCTTAGAAATGCACCAAGGAAATAATAAAATTGAGAGGGCACCATGACAATTAGGTGAGTTTTTCATATTTGAATTTGACTTGAAGTTCTTGCTTGCAGATATTGAGCCATTTTTATAAAGAGGATGCTAAAATGTTCGTGCTCTAGCAATGGTCAATTTGTAAAGTAATAACAGCCATAAAATGAGTATGTGGGCTGCAAAGTGGTGAAACTGCTAGTTGTCAAAGTTCCTCAGCAGAAAATGGGTATAAAACTTGCTTGAGCCTATCAGAATAAAAGCAGCTTATTGGCATGGATTACATGGTGAAAGGGCAATACAGCATTTAAAGAATTTATAATAGCCATTTACCTGTTAACCCCTCTTTTCTGAAGATAGCTACCCATTAGCTCCAAGAATGATGTCCTTTTTTAATTTTCCTTTTAAAAGGGTGAAAAAACCTTTCACTTGACAGCTTGTTTACAGCCTGAGCAGATTTCCTGCCTTGTGAACTCTTAAACTGAGAGAAATGGCTGCAGGTTTCCTTGAACACCTGACCTTATGTCCTTTCATTCATCACATCTTATTGTTGGTGTCATTTTCATCCAGAAAAAGTTATTTTCAAAGCTTTCTCTTGGCTTTTTTTTCCCTCTGGTTTCTTAAGGGTTTTTTTCCCAAATGGATTTTTTTTTCCCCTCCAGCTCTGCTGCATGCTGGTTGAGGAATGAAGCTTTTAAATCCATAATGTATGGATGGCTGCTGTGTTGCTTCTTCTCAAAACAATATTGAGGCATGTCAACACTGTTGGTGGTGGGATTTAATGACTGCTAGGAAAAGTTCACTGAGGCTTCTTGGTGCCTACCTGTTCTCTGCTGTGATGTTTGGCCTTCTGTAGACTCTCTGGGTCCTAAGATTGGCTCAGGCTGGGGTGAAGAGTTCAAAGTGGGTTGTGACTGTCTTAAATCATCACCCCTGTGATCAACATGGTGTATTTTTAAAAATATTTTCAAACAAATGCTCACACCTTTCTTTTTCTTGACTGTCTTGCATCTCTGCATTTTGCCTATTATGTTTATTACCCTTGAAATGGGTAATACCCATTGACTTTATATTTATTTTTATCTGCCCACTGGTGAGTTGTTTTTAGCCTTGGGATCTCCAGTGTCAGCTCTATCACCTGGTGCCTGTATGTCTTGTGCCAGGGGATGTTTGTGTGGGTTCTTTTGTTTGGTTTTATGTGAGGTGGTGTGGGTTGGGAGATTTTTTGGGGGTTGTTTTCTGAAGAAAGAGTAGCCTGCTCTGAGCCATTTAATGTACCTTCAGCTGAATTGTGCTTTGGTGCCTTTGCAGAGCAGCTGCTGGGATGAGCCAGCTCATCTTCTAGTGCTTGACCTTCCAGGACCTGGCCCCAGATGTTCCAAGTGGATGCCTGGAGCATCTTCTCAATCATTCTGAGCAGGAGAGACCTTGAGGAATTCCTGTGGAATACCACTGTGAGGATAGCAAAGATCAGACAGTACCATGGAGGGAGGTCATAGTTCAAAAGTTTCTTTGATGACTACATAAAAAACCCATTTATGGGCTATAATAGAGCAGAAAGTTGCGTTTTAAATATCTCATAGAGAGGTACTAAGAAATCTGAGTAGTTTACTAAGAAAACTGTAAAATAATGCAGTCTAAGGCACAAAATCTACTTTCATAACAGCTGCAGTACCTTGGAGTGTGTGAAAACGTCTTTCTGCTGCTCAGTGCACCTGCTCTGCTCTTGTCCATGGGTTTACTACTATCAGTCTCCTTCTTCTCTGCTTTCTGCCATCAGCTGCTCTTCTCCCACTGTTCATAATCACTTTCTTATTCTCAGCCTACTCCAATCAAGGGACATGATTTATAATACTGAGTTGAGAATGAGAACTCAACAGTGTTTTCTTGCTCAGAGATTTGATACATCATTGGAAGCTGGAGAAAGTTAATTAGTTGGACTATGCACTCTTTCCATACCATCTTGCTCCAGTGTACTGAGATGAGCCAGTGGAAACAACCACAGGCTGTCTCCTCTCTAAAAACACTCAGTGAAGCAGAGTTCCTTAAAGAAGTTTGAAATTCAAGGCAATTTTTCATCTATCTATTTATTTCTTGTCTTTCCAAGCTTATGTGGAGTAGAGGTGCAGACTTTTGCAGCAGTGGTTGCCTTATTAAATAAAAAATACTACAATCCAATCTCCTGTTGAGGAGCAAAATAAATGGATTTCTCTATTCAGCCAACATCATGTTGCATTCTGAGGACTTGGTAAATGGCATTTTCTGCCAAGTCTCATGTCTTAAAATTGTTGGAAACTTGAGTGTTGCTCTTAGAAATCAGAGTGAAATATGTGGTTTATATTCGTGCGTCATCCAAGTGTTTCATGGGCAGCTGAATTCATTCTTGTTTGTAGACTGCAATGCTTTAAATTTCATTTCAAGATTTTATTTTGAAAGTTATTTGAGGTCAAGCACAAAAACATTTCTTTATCACTGCTGTGCTTTGTGTAAGCCTCCAAGAGAGAACACATCCTTAGCTCTGCTCATCAGAAATATGACCTGTTGTGCACACTTTCCAAGATGTAAACCCCTGGGTTTAACATCTTTCCTGGGAATCCAGTCAAATGGATCCCTTTGGTAATAGTTTGAGGGAATGGGTAATTCAGGTAAGTGGGTGTCATGGCAAGTATTAGCTGGTGTCTGTCTCTGCTATTAAAAGAAAACAAAGGAGAGGAAATGAGAGCTGCTAAGGCATAACCTCGTGTTGACAGAGACCTCGTGAGCTTTTTCAATGCTGAATGTCACAGCCAATCCATTCTGGTTGATCCAGAGGAAAAGGCACGAGGCAGAGGCCTCACAAAGAGTATAGTCTTATTTGCAGGGTTGGGGGAAGGTGTAAATGACAGATCTTGTGGGTCAATCCCTTATGTGCTGTTTTGAAGGCTGCAAATAAAGACAGTATGTTGTGTTTGCCAGAAAGTCTGTGAGAGCTCAGGTACAAGCAGAGAAACAAACACTTTCCAGTGGAGGTCAAAACCTTGACCCTGACTTTTAGTTTAGTTCATGTTCTTTTTATTTTCTCTGCTGCCTTCAGCAGATCACATAATCATCACTTCCCAAGTGGAAGATGCATTTGTGTCCTAGAAGTAAAAGATGCCTGTCAGTGAGAGCAGATACTGTACTATGTAGTTACCATGGTCAGCCTGATGCTTAATGAGATTGGTTGGGCTCCCTTGGGCTTCAGGAGGACACACACCTTTCTGCCTCTGATTTGACTCAGGAAGTGCTTTAGATCACTAGTTATATTTCTGCTCACAGGCCTGTATTTAGAAGTGCCCTTTCCAATGACAGCTTTTATTTTTGTATCTTTCTGTATGAGTGCAGAATTGGTGTGAAAAGAAAGGTTTAGTGTCGTGGGAAAACGGTGGGGTTATTCAAATGCTGGTTTATCGGCCTCCTCTAGGCTACGACGACCAGAGTCAGGACATCATCTTCACAGAAGTATCGTCAAAACTGCTTCAGTTTATTGTTTACAGTACATTCATACTTAACAATAGTACAGGAATCTTATTGGGCAGTGGCTGGGGTGTAGAAAACGGCTCTATCCCCTGGATTGGTGCTTTTCTCAAAACTATACCCTCTTATCCGTTCCTAATAGCAACTGCCAAATTCCTCTTATTGTTTACTGCTCTTCTTGCTACTGTTTTAAAACACCGTTTTCCCTTTCTCCCTGGCCTGGGCTGTGCATATAGGCTTCTAGTAACACATTATGGCCTGTGTTACTGAAATATTCTCCCACAGTTTAGGTTAAAAGTGCCTGCACATATCTGTAGTTGCACACAAGATTCTTTCAAACTGCTGGATCTTTCTGAATTTTTTCCCCCCTCAGCATGTGTCTTCTGCATGTTTTCTCCATCCTATGAGTGTTTTGTGGTGTTATCTCCTGCTCCCCCTTCCCCCACCCACCCATAGTTATTTGTTTTTATCAGATTTTTTTTTTAAGCCTTACATTAAGTACTTTTTTGTCCTTGCTTAGATCTGGAAGACATTGCCAAAATCAGAATTTGCAATTCCAACGGGGAATAGATGCAGAGAATAGCTCTTTTAAGAGGATATTTGTTTTCTGTACCAAATTCCCTTTTCCACCATAACCTCACAAGCAATTGAATGTTAGCAGTCAAAATGTTACGAACAGTTCTGTGTCTAGTCTAAGTACAGAAACATTGTGCTCTCTTTTTCTTTGGCCAGAGTCAATAATCTAGTTCTAGATTGCACTTATTTAATAAGACTTTTTAATTTTATTTTTTTTCTTCTGTAATATAAAAATAAACTATTTTCAGTAAAGCAAACAGACTAGATGAAGCTTAGATAATTTTGTAATCTATCAAGTGTGGCTGCCAGGGAATGGGGCCTGAGAGTTTTTTTTAGTCAGCTGCTTTTAAAAAATGTGTGTTTGCTTTCATAATGGGGCTGGAGTGTAGATGAGTGCATGAGGTAGGGAGCCCAGCTTCTCTCTTTACACAAAAATCATTCTTAGGAAAACATGCTGATATGTGCACAGTCACAATTAGCAATTATGGCAATTTCTGAAAGAAGAAAGTCAAATTTAAGTGAAGGGAGTGCAGTCCCCATCTCTTTCTGTAGAAAGCACTACCTCAGACATAAGCTAGTAAAGAAAAACAAGAGAAAAAGAGAGGCAACAAATTTTGTTTAGCACCCAAAGTTACTTTCAGTTCTAGTATGAAAAATGCTTGACCTTGGTCCATTGCTAATAAAATTGATTTGCCTCCTGTCCTGACCTTCTCTGTGAACTGTGTCAAATTTTTACCCCAGGAGAGTCTGACATAACATAAAAAGTTTCTGGTAGTATGATGTTAAGAGCTGTTGTGCCGGAGTCATCCAACTCAATGCAACTTAGATTAGCAAAATGCAATGTGAGCTTGTAATGTGGAGGTGATTGAGGACACTGTAAATTTGTTATTCAAGCTATTGCAAAAAGTAAAGTTATTTTCTGAAAATGTGAGTCCTTGGACTGACAGTTGACTTAGGAGAGTATGCACAGCTCTGGGAAGGTCTGTGCTGGGCATTGGCAGAACAGTTCTCAAATACAGAATTAACAGGACAATACAACGTACTGTTATCAAACCTACACAGATTATTAGTGCTGCTCTCGCTGCTATTTCTCCCTTGTAATTTGTATCCTACCTTATGTGGGGCTCTCATCTTGCAAATAGTTGTTTGTGGTGAAACTGCATGTCAGTGGCTCTATCTTATGCTACAGAGCAGAAACTGGAGGTAAATAACAGTGTTTGAGTCTCTTCTGAGCACAGAATTTACAGACGTTGCTCTGTTCTCTGTAGACTTTGTGTCATGCCATGACAAATTTTGTAATGAGGAGCATCATCTCTGTCCATTCCTGTCCTGTAAAGCCAAAGCTCCATGATGGAGTGTGTTCTGCAACATTTTTCTGCAAACTGCTTGAAACTTGTCTGTGTATGACAGCCTGAGATATTCAGCCAGGGTTTGGGTTTTTTTGGTTTTTTTTTTTGGCCAGGAAACCTATTAGTGAGAGGGATGGAGTTGAGGGATTGTAGATTTTTGTTGCAGGAGATGTGTTGTCCAGAAAAACTTCTTCATGTTGAATAAAAACCTTAAATTTCTCTAGGTAAGTACCTGCAGAGGAATCTTAAATCTCAAAAGGTAGTGATAAGGACAGATAGCATTATTTATGGAAACTATATTTTTGGTCCATTTTTATTTCCATTTTCAGGTGGACAGTAACACTTTTGGGAAGAAAAAGGTAGATCTGAGGTATCAAAAAATATTTAACACTCCAGCAAATGTCTGCCTCTGCTTTTTTCATTTTTTTTTATACTGTGAATACGGGTCAGGCACTTTGTTCCTCTAGTCCTTAAGTGAGATCTCTTAAACTTATTAATGGAACAAATATTCCTCTTACTTGAAAGCAAATTATAGACAAGGTTCATCTTTATAGCATTTAAATTACCATTTATGGTGGTTCTCTTGCAAGATTTAAGCTTGGGTCATTATGACACAGAATGCAAATGTTGTATTATCCTTACTAAAGTTGAAGAGATATGAAATGGTTTTGACATTTTCCAGAATAGCTGCGGTTTTGCTGTCTGAAAGATCCAATCTGGATGGCAGCTACAGTGCCATAAGATGAGTAGGAAGGAGTAAAATTGGAGAGATTTCATGTTGTGGAGTTTTAATGATTTATAGAAACTGACGTCTTATATACTGATTTGGGAGTAGATACCCATTTTTTCCAATCCCAAACACCACCTCTGTAGCTAATTGTGAAATGACTCAGCATTATCTATCAGTATAGATTATTAAATACCAAAATCTGGCACTGTAGCTTTATGCCAGCTCAGGTACAGCTTGTGCTTGGAAGACTCATTGCTTTTATTTTGGAGGGCAAGTTCTTGAGATGAAGCAAGTCTTTGGTGACCTTTGACTGCACTGATTGAAGCAGCCTCTGTAATGTCCTATACTGTGGGAAGGTGGGGTGAGATTTTATTGCTACTCATTGCTCCCGAGTTCAGCACACAGAAGAAACCAGCTGATTTACTGTGGAAATAACTAGTATATTAACATTTACTTTCAGCTGTGGTTTGCTGTTGGTCACATTGTTAGACTATGGGTTTTCTGCCTCGAGAAAATATTTGACCATGTGTTTATGTGCATAGAACACTCCCTACTCCTGCTTTCTCACTCACTACAGCATCAGTATACAGAGCTCAACTATGCAAGGCTGGAAATTCAGAGTTGAAAGTGATTTCATTATGAACATGGCTGTGCTCTCTCCAGGGGTGTTTCTGCATGATGCATGAACTTTGCTGGGCTTTACCATTGTGTTGTCAGTGCTGGCACGCCCAGAAGTGCAGAAAGTGGTGGCAGTGGCACCAAGTTCATGTCTGGATGCTGTGTGATGCTGCCTCATGCTGTGTAGTCGGTCACTTGAACAGGCTGAGATGGAGTATTCCTGCATTTTTAGACTACAGCCTGCACATCCAAGCACTTTGCTTCCTCTGAAAGCACAGGTATTGGAGAAAGGTCCCAGTTATTCTCCACATAACTAGAAATAAAAGACAAGAGACTTGAGAGTGGGGGGGAGGGAACAGACATGAAGTATTTCTAATAGAAGATAAATGAGGGAGTAAAGGTAGGAGAGCCACAGGAGGACAAGGGGTTCTGACATGAAAGTCAGTAACCTGCAACTCAGCAGCAGCAAAATGAAGACAAGAAATATCGTGTAGCTTCAGTAAAATGTGATAGCTTTGCGTACCATGAATAAAACATTAATTCCTGTTTGGGGTGTGCATGTTCCACATTGTTTTATACAAATACTAAGTTTGCAGAATGCTCTGTGAGAGGCATCAGCTTTACTACATTTAGTATAATTTTCTTCTGCAGGCTTCAGTGTATTTTGCAGAGGAGGGGTACATCAACTCTTTTATCCCTTCACATCTTGTTTTTGGAATCAATAATGACGGCATATCGGTACCTTACAGAAGGTGTCATGACAGGCACATGTTGGACCCCAGAGCAGAGCTCTGTCCTCTTCTGCCTGTCCACCTAACTCTACATATAGAAACACACACTGTGTACAACAGCTTCAGATAGTTTTCATAAAAACAAACACTGGAGGGTTTGTCTATCTACCTTTTGTATGGCTAGAACTCCCTGCTAAGGGGAATGACAGTATGGTCACTAGTATGAGTAAATGAACAGCATGTGGAGATGTGCTTTTAGACTGTCAAAACACTCACTGTGTCTTGCTTTGAGTTTTGCTGTATCAGTGGGACCTTAGCTTGGATATAAGTCTATTGTGATTTTTTGCATTGTAATATGGAATGTGAAGTTGGAACTGCTGACAATTAAAATATCCTCATCCTCTCAAGCCTGCTGGGGCTTTCATCATCTCATTGTTCCTTGTGTCTGAAAAATCCAGGCATGTCCCCAAGGGCTCCTCTGCCATCCCAGGCATCCATGGGAATCCTGCAAGAAGAAAGAAGACAGAAAGCCCTGCATGTTGAAGCCCTCCTTCTGTGAGCATGCTGCGGAGCTCAGGGAGAGATGCATGCCAGGGATACAGGGCAGAGAGGAGCAGGGTGGATGAATTGAAAGCTCTTTTAAGATGAGCATCGCCATGGAAACCACCGCCTTTGCTCTGTATGTGCAGAGCTATGTTGGACACTTACCTCTCGTGAAGTCAAGCTCACATCTCAAATCTATGATGCAGAAGTGCCTCAGAGATCCCTGGGGCCGTGCCTACAGGAAGTCAGCTCTGCCTGAATAGGGCTGCTTCCATCTCCCTAAGCTTTCATGGTTTGTTGTGAGAGATGGAGCAAGTGTGGTGCCTTGTCAGGCCTGCTCTGGTCTCTGCTGAAGAAAACATGACCAAGTCTTGTGGAACAGGGAATCTGTATCTTGTTCTTAACTGTAGACTTGAGTTCCCGATTGTGCCTTCATTTATCCAGCTGTGAAATATCATAGATGTTTTGGGGTTTTTTTTAAGTACAAAAAGATCAGGTCAACAACAGTTATTATAAGAAATCCTCTATAAAAACTCTCCTAGTTAATGAAAGAATGGGCACAGCACCTGAAGTTGCTACATATGCTGAAGAAGAGACATTTAGTACCTTCTTCTGTGTCCCTGCAGCCAATGAGGCTTTGCATGGCAGGATTCCTACTCATAATCCAGTTGCTAACTTATTTTTCAAGGGAATTTTAAAATTCACTCCCATTCCTTGAAATTTTTGTTTGATCTTGCACCTCTTTGATCAGATTTTCAGCTCCTGTTTTGTTAATTTTGTAGGTGTTGGAAGGTGATCTGTATTTATGAACTGATATCTGTTGGGTTTAGACATGTAAATGTACCAGAAGAGTCCTTTAGTTATTATGGGTTTTGTTACTTTTATCTACACAGTATTATACTGTATCCTTTTATTTTGCTTTCCTGAATCTCTTTTTGGATGTTTATTAACGATTGATCTTTTTTTTTTCTTGTTGAGGTTAAAGTCTGTTCTTTCTTCTTCTTCTGTTAAAGAAAATATCAACGTGACCAGATCAATATTTCTGTATACAAAGCTGTAGTAACACTTGCACCTTTGTAGTGCTGTGTTATACACATCCTTTGTATTAATCTGAGGCAGGCTAAACAAAAAAATAGACTGAAAGCATGATTAAATGCTGTGACCACAGTATGGTTACTGAGCTTTGAGTTCCTCCTTTTAAAGACTCTTATTCTATAGATAAAATGAAAGCTGAGAGTCTGAGTGAATATTCGGACTTCACTAGCTGGAATTCCAGGAGAAACTGTGGTTCTACAAATCTTTAGAACTTCTACACTCCTTACAGCCTGTATTTCTTGGTCTCTGCTCCATGCGAGTATGAAATGGAGATATCATGCTTTCTTTCATCCCATTAGTGAGCCTCTTGGGAAGGATAAGGAAAGGATGTTTCTAATTCCTGTTTGCTTTATGCTAATGCTGCTTTGAAATGATGCTAAGGCAGTCAGCAATAGGACAAGGGGCCACGGGCTCAAGCTCTGCCAGGGGAAATTTAAGTTGGATATTAGAAAAAAATTCTTTACAGATAGACTAATCAGGCATTGGAATAGGCTGCCCAGGGAAGTGGTGGATTCACCATCCCTGAAGGTTTTTAAACTGAGATTGGATGTGGCACTGAGTGCCATGATCTGGTAAAGGGACTGGAGTAGGACCAAGGGTTGGACTTGATGATCTTGGAGGTCTTTTCCAACCCAATCAGTTCTATGATTCTATGATTCTAATGATGCAATAGTTTTGAACCATCCTGTTGGTTTTCTGTGACCTTGCATTCTTCCTTATTGCCTGTTGCAGTTATTGAGGATACAGGGTAAACCGGAGACCGGAATCCATTGATTTTTGAAAGACTTGCATCGCACTGGGAACAGAGCTGAGCATTTTGGTGACTGACATTTACAATAAGCCCCAATACTCAAGTCTTGAAGCTCTCCTAGCTCAGAGTAGGTGTAAATGAGGGAGGTGTGACGACTGTGAGATAATTTAGTCTGTTGGCACCCTTCTGTGATCTATGTGAAAACTGTTATGAAATCTTCTAGTTGAGTTGATATTAAAAAGTGGGGCTGTGGAGGTAAATTTTGAGAGTCTGTGTGCAGAAGTTTAGGACCTGTGTGTTCCTATAATAGGCATCATACTGATGATGGGCTGCCCTTGGGACGATTCTGGCAGAGAGTAGGAATTGCTCACTGCCTTATAAACTGTATGTTCCCTCTATATTATGTTATTGTACAATATTTTTCAGGAAGCTACTGTTTGAGATGGATTCATGGTAGTGAGGGTACAAAAACCTAATTAGCATGTGTGACTTAATTGTTCTGGACAGTCTTCAGATGGGAGCTTCAGTTGTTGCTGCTTGAAACAAAGTCAGGAATTGTCCTGTAAAAGCATATAGCTTGCAAGATTGGATATTTAACACCAAGGCTTTCCTTGTCTGGGGATAGATAAAGTTACTCTGTGAAGGTGAATCTGCTGAGGAGAATAAAGGACCCAAAGTGCTACTGTTGTGAACTGCAGAGATGGTTTTTATTAGAGGAAGCAGAAAACTAGTTTTCATTGGGGTTGGAGGATGCTGAGAGCTGTGGACGATGGCAGAGGCAGTTTTATTGTGTTCCAGCTTAGTGATGCAATGCAGGAGAATCAGTGCTGAATCAGAGCTGCTCTGTAATCATTCATCAGGGTCAGGAGAAGGGTGTTCTCTGCAGTGGGAACATGCTGTGCCTGAGCTCTGGGGCGGTGTTACTGGCCAATATATGAGTGTTCTTCCAGGATAATGCTGCATAAGAAACAGAGGGAAGTGATAAACAATTTGCTGTCCTTGGGGCTTGGCTTTGTGCTGAGGGAGATGTGAAAGAGGCCTTTTCATTGAACAAATGTCTGTCCTCCCAGTGCAACTTGTTTACTTTAGCACATTGACAAACACATATAAATAAAGATACTGAAGCAATATGCAGGTTATTCCCTTTTCCGTATAATCCCAGAAAGTGTGTAATTTTGAGGAAGCACCTTAGTTCTTAATCAACTTAATGAATTGGAAATATAGACAGACAAAAAACCTTAGGCTGTGGCATTACACTTGCCCTGCCACAGATCTTTGGTGGTATTTGTTATCATTAAGAGAAAAAAAATGCAAATGATGCAAGTTCAAGAGGAGTAGCAGTAGGTAAGAAAACTACACTGGGATAAATTTTATGTGAGGGAAAAACCAAAGGCAAAAAAAATACTGTACTATTAAATGTAGCAAAGAAAAGTATTGAAGCTGGAACTTTAAATTCTTTAGAGTAGGGTTCTAGAAAAAGGGAGCCATGCTGCCTGTGGCAATTCATTGTTCTGTGACCTTGAGTGAATCACAGTGAACACAAAAAATTTGAAAAGACATTGAGATCACTCAGATTTCAATGAGATTGGATGGTTATAGCTACCCTTAGAGATTCTCACTGACCTCTCACCAAACGAAAAAGAGGATTTAGCAAGCTTTTATTTTGAGAAAATGTAACCACTAAAATAATGCTAGAGCATAATGGAGAGTGACTAGATTCACCAAGTAAATGGCATGGGAAATTAAGAAGCTAATGACTTGTTGCTATTTACAGAAGAAAGCATTCAGCAATTGTTTTCTCTTTGCTAGAATTTCTTTCAAGTCAGGTCTTTATCTTTTTTTTCTTTTGTTTTTTTCTTTTTCCAAGAGACCAAGTACTTACTCCTATTCTCTGAACTCAAGGCTATGATCTGAAGGCTCCTACCATTGGTATTTGCCAATTATCTTCATAGTGTTGTATAGGGCTTTCATTGCAGTAATGGAGTTTGTGAGTAGGGTGAGCTGACCCCAGTGCAGGGCTGTGGTGTTTTGTGCCACTCCCTTTGCCTGTTTTGCAGAGAGGAAGACTCATGGAAAGGTCCTGTTTCTGTGTGCCACGATTTTGGCAGTGCTGTACTGATTTTCTTAGTGAAGAGGTAGGTCTGGGCATTTGTTCTTAAGAGACCCGAATTAGTATTTCAGGGGAAGAAAGGTGGTCACACAGGAAATCTTTTTGGAGTGAGGGACCACAATCTAAATCCTCTTAGTGACCATCCTGTGGTTTCCCTCTCCACCTGTAAAGCCTTGCAGAGTGGCACTTTTACAAAGAGATGGCAGGCATGGGGTCAAACCTCCCCAGGAAGAGCAGGGATTTGAACTCTGCTGCCCATGGCACTGCTGGGAACAGGGAATGTGAGCAGACTCTCCATGTCACTGACTAATGCTTTTCCCTAATGGCATTTATAAAACAGCAGCCTAGTAGTGTTCTAGATAAAAGGTACTATTAACCCTGGATTTTGTTGCCTGCCAGTGGCCTATTATCCAACTCTGTTACCAACAGAAATGAATGATGGAGTTGCCTTAAACACTACCTTGCAGTTAGTTCCATGACCACACAACAGATAGGCAGAAGGTAAAGCCCCTATGGCCATGAAGAATATTCAACAGAAGCCTAGTGAATAGGTTGCTAAAACCCTTGTGACATCCTTAAATATATTTGAGGAAGAAGACTGATAAAGTACAGTGGGTCATAGCTAAAAATCAGCCTTTCATGCAACATGTAAAACTCTTAAAACCAATTATAGATTCTTTATAAGAATTTGTCCTATGTCAGGTGGGCTAGGCTGAAACTTGTTATGAAGCAAGTTATAGGGCTCTGAGTCAGAGGTATCCAAGGAGTAATAATAGCATTTAGGAACTCCAGGGAAATAAAGAACTAAAGTAACTCCAGCCCCAGATGAAAATGAAAAAGGAAGAAAATAAAACTAGTAGCTCAACAGCCTTTGTCCTGAGGAGTAATTCTTCCAGGCAGTGTCATGCAGATGATAAATGTACGCTTTGCAAATTGTTCTGGAGACAGTTGTCCCTTTAAAAAGAGATCCCATTCCAGACATTTTCTTTTGCATAAGTACAGCTTGCGCAAATGAGGAAAGCTTTGCTTGTTTTACTGGAACCTGGGGAGCCTGGTTTGTAATTGGAACAAACAGAGAAGGGAATCCCTAATGCTCACTACACCAGTTATACTGTACAGAGCTTTCTCTGTTACCAAAATATCCATGTCTGACCTTTCTCTGAATCATGGGGAAGGGGCTGAGCATCTGCTCAGCACTGGTGGGAAAAGAGAGATCCAGAAGGTAAGGTCACACATGGGTACATCAGTCTGGAATACAGTCCTCCTTCTGTGGGAGGCTTCCAATATGACTCAAGGCAGGTCAATTAATTCTCTGACTTACCCTAATGCCAAGCAGCACTGGTAAAGCCACTTTCCTCACAAGGGTACTATAATAGCTAACGTTTTCTGGAGTATTTAGATATCAAAGTTGAGGAGTAGCAAAGAAAAATAGATTCTTCCTGGTTTAAAAGGTATTGCCTACACTCTGTGCTTACTTAGCTGTGGTAAATGAGCTGTAGCATCTAATAGAGAAGATCTGAAACTAGATCTTTTTACTTATTAAAGTTATGTTCCTGGCACTTCCCCCCATCCTTCTGATATGCTGTTGTTATGGCAACAGTGTTTCTGTCAAGAGATTCATATGAACTACTAAACCCTCCTTGCACTTTTACCTGTTTTGGTGTAGTCAAGATACTTCATTGCATATGTTTGAGTGCATTTTTTTGGTTTGTTTTAGTTGTTTTCTTTTTTGTTGTTAGGGGTTTTTGTTTGTTTGTTTTTGGGTTTTTCCAGAATAAATTTAATCATAATTTTGAGCAATGCTTCGTTTACTCCAAGAGGGCTTTAAGCAAATCGTTATATCTAATTTTAAGTATGAGGTTTTTTAACACAAGCTATACTAAATAGAAGTAGTTATTACTATTCTACAATTGCAGTGCTGTATTTCCCTTTTAAGGTTCTAGAGTTGGACAAAGGCCTTCAGAGCAACCTCCTTGCAACTTTAAGTAATTCTGGATGAGTGAAACTGGTGTAAACAAGTTCACACATAATTTACTGCAAAGGATTGCGTTTCATTTTGCACACCCTATTTATAAGCTACTGCATTCCTCTGATGAGAGCCTCTGGAAGGAGGAGATGTCTCAGATATCACAGGACGTGCAGCTACACATAGGGCGATGTCAGAGCTCGCTGTTCAGCCCCCACAGTAAACAATAACAGTAAAGTGGCTCTCTGGCAGGATCAGGAAACAGTCATGAGGAGTCCCAAAATAACAGATGGCAGTGAAGTGTTCTTGGGTCTCCTAAGCAAAAGGAATGGAGGTGTGTGATATTACATGCTTCCACATGGCAGACTGTTGAAAAGACAGCTTCATGATGTGCTCATGAATCCTAACCACTGCACGTCACTGATGAATGAAAGGTGTAATTATTTAGAGGGGGAGGGTGCTTTTAATTTCCTTTAATGGTATTTCACTAGTTGGACATGTTAACTGAAGTTGCATCAAGAAATATTTTCTGGGCAGATAGAGAAGAAGCTTATGCACATTTGTGGTATTCAAGTGCTTGGTGTGTTCGGTTATTTTCCTTAGTTGTGCTTCAAATCTTAGTTTTTATTGCCTTGAACATACCAGTAACTTAGTTCCTTTTTGTAAAAATGGATTGAAAACATCTAATGAGAAAATACGAAACCATAGTCAAAACTTGACACATCATAGTAACACTTTATATTGATTTGTGCCTTTAACTTTCTGATTTTGTTTGGGAAATGTGCCTCAAGATGGACTTCTTTGTCACATCTGAAATGTTTAAATTGGAGGACTGTGACTGGAAATCCCAATGTATTAATGAATTGTTGACTACAGTGGGTCTTGGGCAGTTCATTCTTCTATGATATGAAAAATAGAAAATGCATCCTCATGTTGGATACATTTATTAATTTTTGTGATAATATTCCTAACTCAAATCTTAGTGAAAGGGTGATCTTGGGCTGCCCTCTGTGCACATTGCTTGAAACACTATTTGCTGGTGTAGGGTTCTTGGTGTGCTACAATAGTCATGTTTGTGGTTTGGAGAGGAAATGAGATCATGTTGAGGTTTGGTTTAGTTGAAAGAAATTTCTCCTGCTCTGAGCAAATCACAGAATCACAGACTATTCTGAGTTGGAAGGGACCCACAAAGATCAAGTCCAACTCTTAAGTCAATGGCCCACACATGGGATTGAACCCATGACCTTGGCATTATTACAACCAAGTTTTAAGCAACTGAGCTAATCTCAGGGTCAAATGCATCTGAAGATGTTTAGGTACTCTGTGTTTCATGAGCTGTATAATTTTTGGTGTCTACACTGGCAGCTAGTGAGCTGTTACTAGCACTGGTTTCAATAACCAGCTTCTGTGACTTTTGGCTGTAATTTCAATCTGCAAGAAACCCTTTGAGAACTTTCTTTTTCCTTTGCTTTTAGGCTGCATCTTTGTATGGCAGTAATTGGTTGTGCTAGCAGTGAACCAAACAGCAGATGAGAACAGTCGGTACTGGGAACTTTCCATCTGCATTATGTGCTGCCTGTCAGGTTTGTCTGGGAGGAGATTTAGCCTGGCCTTCTGGACTAAGTGCTGCCATCAAATGGGCTTCAAAGCTGGCCAAAGCATCAGTCATTGGTTCAGACTCTTCCAGGAGGCTTGGGAATGCAGTCGCTGAGCACTCCCAAAGGCGGTGCTGTTATTTCCCTCAGGCTCTGTAGATATGAACAAGCTGCAACAAACAGTAGTGCATTTTGCCCAGCTTCTGTGTCTTTTTAACCACATTTCCCATGGGGTTTTTTCATTTGTTGGTTAAGCTAATGCTTTTTTTTTGTATATGAAGAAATACGAACATCATAACATGCTGTAATAAGTTCTTGTACTGGACATTTTACCAGGAGCACAGTGACTACAGGAAATCTTTCTAATGTACAATAAACACTTCCCAAAAAATAAGTAAACTTATTTTAAACCAATTAAATACAGTTCTGTCATTAGTATTGTTCATCATTCATTGGCATTCATTAGCTGCTCCAGTTGGTTTGCATTGCAAATTAATTTAATTTTCCATGGATGACTATGAATGTGTACAAGCTCTGATATTCATATGTAAATATTCTTTTGATTAAAGCCATCTTCACTTGCTAATGCCCTAAAGTGCTTTGATGTTTATTCTTCTCCAAGCTTGTGGACAGGGATTTTAACCATGTTGCATTTTTCAATGGTTTATGCTGCTCCTACTGGGTTCTTTATTTTTTCCTGATTAAAAGTAACTATTGCAGCACTTCCTGCGGCTAAGGAGGAACATTGGTTCCCTATATATCAGAGTTCATAGTGTTTTTGATTGAAAATGCTGTTTTGGTGGATTTCTTAAAATTAATTGGAACACTTTCAAACCCACTTTTTCTCCCTAAGTTAAAACTGAGGTCAAGATGACTTTTGAATTCTGGCAAGAGAGCTTTTTTCACATTCTTACATGCTGTTCCCAAGGTGCTCATTAGTGGGCCATCAGCTTTCTAGCTAGGAGGTAACCTCCTCCCCAAAGAAAACTGTGGGATTTCTCTTTGAAATTGTCATGCTAGTTTTATTTCTATAGCTGGTGATTATAAAGACAAACCTTCATGTTAAGCAGTACAGATGACTTGGAGGCTAATTGCCATCAGTTTACAGAAGTCTCTAATTTTCTACTGCCTTCAGGATCCAGTCTTTGAGAGCTGGCCTGAGGAATGCAAATCCTCATGGACAGCTTTCTTAGCACTGCAATGCTGTGGTGTGCCATGTCCCCTAAGACCAAGCCGTAGTTCAGGTGCTTGTCATTGTGCTGGTGATTTGAGGAGTGGACAAATGGATTGTTACTGTCGGTGTCTGTTGGATCTTCCCCAGTATCTTAACCGAGGAGGCTGGTTCATCTTGGGTCCTGGTGGAAATGTGTCAGAGGGACAAGCGTCTCGTATCATTATGTGTGCTTTTGGTTAATAGACCACCAGAAGGCATAAACCCTAAGAATACAAATCTTTTGCTCTCAGAAGAGCCTCATCCTGATGTACACCCATGTAACCGGGAACAAAATCAGACTCTGAATGTCTTAGGAGACATTATCCAATTGGAGAAAAGGTCAGGTTTGCACGTTTACTGTCTATAATAGTATTTCTCTTCCTCAGTTACTCTTGGTCAGACTTGTGTGTGAAATGCAAATGGGTGTGTGGGAGAGTGAGAGAGAATGTCATCTCATAGAGCAAATTTCAGCAGGAATAGATTTGCACAGAAAATATATTCAGAGCAGACTTGCCCATTACTCACTTACTCGTAGTGCTTTTCATCACTTGTGTCTTCTAAATATTTTTTCCTTATGTGTGCAATTGTAAAAAGGCTACACACAAGCTATTGGTAATGCCTTGTTCAGAAGTACAACACTTAATTAGAATTAACCCCCAAGTCCAAAAGAGGAAGCAATAAATGAGTATCTTCCTGTCTGAGAGATGGACATAACTACAGTAATGAATCCATTGCTATTAAGAGATGCTTAATAAACCTGATGCTTTACTTTGTGAAGGCACACTTTAGCTCTCCAAAATTGCTCTACCTGGGTCACTATAAAAGAGGATTTTTATCTTCCTGAAGACTTTTTCAGTTCAAGTTCTTCTTGGGTAAGGAAATTAAGAAATTGGGTATGCAGTCCTAGGTACACAAATTAACATTAGTTTTATGTTATGTGATCTCCTTTATGTTAGTACAACTGGAGCAGACTTGTAAAGACTTGAATGTTCCAGTCTAAGACAATGGGGGTACTAGTGGCAAATGAAACTAGCATTTCTGTGGCAAGGTAATTTAAGAGCTGTGACAGACTCCTGAGAGAAAGGGCACAAAGATATCAGTGCCCTTTCTGCTTCTAGCACACCCCAGTCACTGTGATTGCAGCCAAGTGATGGAGAGAACTCCCTTCCTGCCACACAGCCCCTACTCACCTCTGTATTATTTCCTTGACTATACCAAGACTTTGGAAAACCTGAATAAGAGCAGACCCATATGAATGTGAGTGCCTAATCTCACCAGAAAAAAAAAAAAGCCTTGCATGGAATTAGGAATAGCTGCATACAAGTCTAAGGAGAAAATTGGTAGTAAGACTCATGTAGGAACAGGATAATGTTGGAATGCAGCTTGCCTTTTAGATATTAATCAAGGTGTATATTTGGCACAATAACATCAGATGAATCAGTTGTGGTTCATTAAAGGAGTTTCTTGCTTTACTATTTAAAATCCCAGGGCTACAGTGCAACTTGGGACTAGATGAAGAACTTGCTGAAGTTTTCTGTTAGTTTGGGTATGTGCTGCTTGGTGCAATGCAGTGTTTCTTTAGAAATCCCTTTATCCTGGCTTTAGTCCTTATATATTTATATGCCAGAGTAATAACATCTCCAGTGCATAAACCACTCTACCACCAAACTGCCAACTACACTGACACAGCTGTGTCGTTCCCTGAAGTTCCCTGACCTGTGGTTTCACCCTGGTGTTGGTGAGGCTGTTGAGGTGAGTTGTTGGCATCTGGAGTCCTTCACCAGAAACAGCAGGGTTTTCTCTTGATGTCTGACCATGGGTTTCTTCCTTACCCTAGACTATACCTAGTACCTTAGGATATACTTGGGTTCCTTTTCATCTGTCTGCAACACAGTTGTTCACCTTTGCTTTTTCTTCACTGTTTGCTCTGCAGCTCCATGTTACATTGAGATCTGCTATGTATGGCCATTTTCCTGATGTTAGATACTATTTCTTTGTTGGCTTTTTTTAACTTTTAAACTAAGATTTTTCCCACATTCATTCTACATTTCTTGTCTGACCGCTGGTGAGTTGCTCACAGCTGTGGAGTTCCCAGTGCCAAGATTGTGCCCATCTCTTACTCCATGCCTGCACTTCTATACTGCACTTTCCCAGGCCTCTGTCACATTGGGCTGCATTTCTCTGTACCAGATTGTGTTGGACAGAGAACCATGGTGGTACTATACAAAAGCACATAGAAGTAAAATGAATTAGCCGTAGACATCTAGTCTACTAGGAAAAAATTATACTGTTCCAGGAAGATAAATGAAGCTGCAGGCAGGTCAGGCTAAGTTCAGACAGAGCTAGGCTGATAAGTTCCAGTCCTGAGGCCCCAAAAATTCAGTACAGCTCTTATGATATGTTACTCACAATGTCAAGACCATATCACAGGGCTAGTTTGTTACATACTACTTTGTGGATGTCCTGTGGTGATTGCCTGTGCTAATTTAGGACAATTGTTCAAAGGCTATTTTCAGTAACACTGGTTAAAAATGGCAACAGCTATTTGAGCATAACTTTTGGTATTTCCACAGTGATTCTATAGCTTAGTAGTTTAAATCTGTAAGACATCACTTTCCATCAATATTGTGTCATTGCTGATGATTACTCATCTGATCACTATGGGCTCCTAAAAGAGGCATGCTCCTAAGAAAAATAATTCATCAAAGAAGTTAAAGCAGTTTATGTAACACTTGGCAATTTCTTATGCAGTCTGCAGAGTCTGAGTTGCTGCAAACAGTTGACAAGGGAAGGTGTTGTGTGTAGGTGCTGTAGTGTGTGGCTAAGCTCAGTCTCTGGGAATTCTGTGCTCTCCTACCAGCCTTCATTTGCTGCCAGGTCTATCCTGCAGAGTGAAAGATGACAGCAATATTTTAGTTACTATCCTGCTTGGCCCTCTGAAATTGTGGAGAGCCAGGAGTGTTGATTTGAAAGTGTAATGCAGTGCAGACACAGCAAGTGATTCGTGCTTCCCCTATGGAACCAGTGTTTAAAGTCTTAAAAAGACGTGAGAAAAGAGGCAAAAGATCCCTTACTGTCAGCCTTAAGACAGGCTCCTTTCAGTTTCTTCTTCTGTCTCCCATTGCTCTCGTGATTTCTGCAAAAGTGAAGAAAACTTATAAATAATCCTTTTGTAAAGCAGGCTAGCAAAGGGGCACTTCTATTTTGGCCATAGCTGGTGATGTTTTTCTAGGGCAGCTTCCCTCTGTGCTGGCTGCTGCTTCATATGCTTGGAAAGAACCCTCCAAAACCAAGGTTTTGTCTGTGAAAGTCCAAAGTAAGTATTTCAGCGATTTATAGGTGTCTCCTAATAGACAGGAATATTTTTATAAACTCTTTTTGACCCCATTTAAGATATGCGAGGGCAGTGCCTAAGCAAATCCTTGGTGTCCATGTAACCTTAGCTTGGACCTGGATTTTGGTTTTAAAACTGAGTATCTCTGACCATGAGATTTGGTAGTTTCCTGTGCTCCTGCTCCCTGCAGCACTGTTGTAAGCTAGGACAGGTAGGTTGAAATACTCCCTTCTCTGACCTAAGATGTGAAAATGACCATTAGGATTCCTTGTCAAAGATTCTCCAACTCCTCCACATTGTGTTTGAAGCCTGAAATTGCCACTCTGTGATCATATGAGAGCTCTTGAAGTGGCAAAGACTGTGTTAGAGATGGTTCAGAGCAAGCTTCAGCTTCTGGTAATCTTGCTTTCTGCAGCCAGTTCTGCAATAATCGTGTATTGGTGGAAAAATTGAGGGCAGTGTCCTGTCTCACTGTCGCAACATGCTAAACTTGTGGGAATTCTCCCAAACGATCCCATATGGCATGGATAGACCTTTTTTGGAGTGGTATGTAGGTCTTTTCCTTAGAGGTCTCCTACTATGGGTTCTGAACACAATTTCATGCCTGACACGTTTCTTCCATGTTGACTAGCAACACAAAATGGCACTTTGAATTTTTTTCTTCTTCTTAGGCTGAGGTGTATTCATGTGATCAGGAAAACACAGCAATGCCTGAAATATGAGTAATTAGGAAGATTCTTGTGTGTGGAAATATTCACTGTGGAACTTAAACATTATGTCAGTGCATTGAAGGAACGTTATTCGAACTCAGTGCCCTTAAGAGGGCGCTTATTCACCACTGCATTTGTTTTGAACTTCAACTGTTACAATAATGTGATTTTAAAATAATCTTCCACTGCACTAGGTTAACATCTGACTGCAATGTATTTGGGCTGGTTATGGTTACTGACATCAATAGATACAAAGCATACAGCAATATCACATTAAATAGGCTTAGTTTTTATAATAGTTCTGTCAGTTTATGGGAGTGCAGCAGGTGCAAAGCAGTTCCACACCTCTTAAAAGAAAGAGCTTTTCCTTACATGGCTGGGTTCTGGTTTGATTTGGGGTTTTCTTTGGCTCTGCCTTTTCTTTTCTGTGACAGTCATCAGCTGGAATAAACTTTGATGCTTCTTCCTCTGTAGTTGTTTTCTTGTGAGTAAACTACCAGTTAAATGGGGGAGTAGTAGAAGACTCTGAAGGATAAATAACAGCTCTGATAAGAAAATAGAACTATCAAAAGCCTATTTTTTTTCTAAGGGAAGTGCTGAGAAATCATGTTCTCTTATTGGCATGGAACTTTCTGAAAAGAAGTTCTGCCATGAAGTGCTTGTTTGCAATAGTCATGGCAGCTAGGTGGACAATGCCAAGTAATATTTGTTCTCAAATACAGTAGAATTTGCCAAAGGGTCTCCATTAGTCTGGACTTACATCTTGGTATTGCAGTTTTTTGCATAGAACTCTGGAGAAGGAAAGTGGTTGGTATAAACTTGGCATCACTGTAACTGGATTGTGTCATGTGCCACTAGCAGTGATTTCAAATTAAATACATGCTTAAGGTTTCTAACACATAAATAATCACAACGTTTGCTTATGCACTGTCTGTTTGGAACTAAAGGAGAGCTGCTTTTCACTCCCCCCCTGCCCTACTGTCCTTTTAGATCAGGCATCTTTATGTGGACTTGAAAGGTTGCTTAACTGGAGACAGCTAAACTGTGTCACCAGAGCTGAGCTCTTCAATGCCAGTTCCAGAGATGACCTTCTGCTTCATTTTTAAAGCCTCCATTTTCTGTCTATGATTAATTCCTTTCATCTGACAGAGTCAGAACATCTAGTGGCCTGTGCATAAATATTAAGATTGTGTATAGGCCACAGACTGATGAACCAGATAATCACCTTGTAGATTGAACTCTGTAGCAACATGGGATCTGAGGTGCTAGATACCCAAACTTCATATTGTGAATGTATAAAGGCATCATTGGTTATACAGGTGTAAGGGTAAAGGCACTTACTGCAAGGTAACTAGTTAATTCTAGGCAGCAATGCAAGTTGGATTTTGTGTTTGTTTTTTTTAATAGTCCTTCAAAACAGAAACTCAGTCTGTGCATTTATTTCTGTGCCACAGATGTCTGTGTGATGTTCTACAGCTGAAAACAACTAACTTATTCCAGTGGTGTAGAAGGGGGGTTGGGCTTTTTAATAGCTTTTCATATCTTGTTAGCCTTTGTTTAATATTCATCTACACAGAGACCAGTGATATTAGGAAGTGCATATCTCTGGGATATCATTTAATTTTTTCATTACTAGACAGGATATAGCTTTTGATACTGGAATAATTAGATCTTTTTTGAGATGATGAAACATTGCTTTGCATTTCCATCACCAGGTAAAACTGAATCTTATGAAATAAACACTACCTCTTGTGGCTGAGGTTAATTGAAGAAGATATTCAATCACTTTGCCATAGTCCTGTAGGACTGCTGTCCTTTTTTTTCGACTTTGACCAGGTTTATGCATACTTGGGTAACAAAATAGATGAGAGTAACCCCTTCTTTTTTCTTTCAATAAAGTTATCTGTTTTAATATATAAAACAAATTACCACTTCTATTCTGAAGTGGTAAAGGGGGGTCCCTTAGGGGTTTACAAGCTGCAGAAAAGGTGGTTCTAAAGGCTTTGGCACAAAGCAACTTCTGCATCCTTCATCCTTGTGTTTTGTTGCCTAGTCCTGCGGATTCTTGGCTCTTTGGGCTTTCTGGGTGTCCTTGTCTTGAGTCCTTACAGGAGCCACTGGGTGACACTAATGTGATGGGTTCTCAGTGAGCAGTGGTGACAAAACTGCTCCCTTTCTGGACCAGGAAAAACAGTCAGTGACAGGTTTATCTTGGTGCACTGAGCCCACATCTGAGAAATTCCTCCAGGGGCTGACAGAGGCATTGCCGATGTGCCGTAGGAGGCATGTGAAGACACAAGAGCTGCTTCTTGGATGGCAGTGGAGAGTTCAGTTGTGCAGTATCTTTATTTTATTATTTGGCTGTGTTTTGACTGCTCGCTTTGGAATGTCCTCTGTTGCTTTCAGGGGAGTTTTAAGGTCACTGTTTCAGGATGGGGATTCTGCTGCTCATGAGTGGAATCCTTTGTAAAAGGAGAATAGCCTGACTCTATCGTGGTCTCATAGTCCGTATGAAATGGTACAGGCTGAGGTGCTCCTGAAAAAAGCTGCTGTAATTATTATTTTCAAACATGGTATCCTATTACAACTCTATCAACTGCTAATTATTTTCTAACCATTTTAGCTGCTTTTGTTGTTAAAAGGTGAAAAATTACTTAAACCAATGTCTGGAAAACTCTGGAGCGATCCATGTATCAGTGTATGCAAATACTGCCTTTGAAGGCTGTTTATGGTGAAGAGTTCATCAATGCAGAGCATAAATATATAACGTAATGATACTAATAATGGAGCTGCTCAGACATTGATTACAGCTTCATTAAGTGAGATTACTCACTGTGATCTCCACACTACAAATTAGTTTTTGGTAATTTGACCTATTCTTTAATTTAGTGAAGTAGAAAAATAAATTGCTGGAGCAGGACAGTTAATGGTAGAAAAATATTCTTCTAACAGTTTGTGCAATGTTGATTGAGAACAATAAAAATTACCCTCATGCCTGTTTATTCAAGATAGGCAAGATCATCTGAAACATTTTTAAACGTAATGCTTTTACAATAAAATCTTTGGGAGTCTTTATTTCTGCACACTTTTAATTCCCTAGTCATAAGAAATCTCTCCCAATCACAGTGTAGGTATTTCTTACAAAGTATGTAAAAAATATTTTGATTTGATAACTTTCTTCATAACCTTTCTTCACTGTGTGTCAGGGAGTTGCAATGCAATCTGGTAATCAGCTCTGGAATTATTTCTGAGGAATTCTATGCTTATAGAGATCTGTTTGCACACAGAGTCAGAGATGCCAGGTCTTTTGCAGCAGCAAAAGTGAATTTTGCCAGCATGTGTGATAAAGTAACCTCACAATGAATGAAGGGCTTTTGCTTTAAAAATAAACCAAAACTCGAGCAACATATCCCAAGTTCTTAAAAAACTTTGTGGTCTGCAGTATAAACCAGAAATGTGGCTGGAATGTCAACATCAGTTAAACAATTCAGTTTATACTACAATGGGTGGAATAAAGGCTACGTCCAACTTCCATAGGATTTTCCCTAAGGGATTGAGAAGGAATATGATGAGCATCATGCTATGATGTTATGGTAGCTGGACCAGCAACCATAACAGGGCTCAGCTTTCTAAAAGATACATCTCTTTACTGCAAATGATGGAGCTAATTTTCAGAGGGCCTCTGAGAACTGCACTGGGGTGATGCATGTGTGGCTTTTTTTTCATGTGTAACCCAAATGTTAACATCTCTTTTTGTAGTTCAGCTCCTTAGGGACTTCATCTGAACAGGGTGTTTTGACACGACTCTGAAAGGTTTATTGTAATCATCTTTACAGCGAATTAAAACATGTTGATTAATAGGGTTACCATTAACTCTGAGGAGTGCTTAAAATGGATCTTGATTCATGGCTTGATTCATGGGAGGCTATTGCACAATTTAGAACTTAGCATAATTCTCTCAACTTTAAGTGCTAATTTTTAGCCTGTTGTGTATCTCATACTATCTAATATTCTTTCCTCGTAAATAAGGAAATTTTGGAATCACTCCAGCAAAAAATTTATAAGGGGTTCTCCTCCTTCTGAATACAATGCACATTCCTTAATATAACATATATTAATATGAACCAGATTCTTGGTCTATTACTATATAGATAAAACTATCAATCTGCAATCATAGAATTGACTAAACTATACTCATGACATTTGAAAGCTATAGGAAGAAAACATGGCACAAGGAATAACCCTGAATCTCTTGCTTTTGTTCCTCATTGACACAGTTATTAAATACATGGTCTTGCAGAAGTTTAACTTATTTGTTATATGTTGAGCTCAACTTGTTTAAACATAGTTATCTGCTGCTGTTTTCCCAGAGAGCAGTCAGAAAAGCCATCCTTTCTCAGTGAAAGTAGATTCAGTGTCAGTCATGTGCCCCCACTTTGAGCTGGTCTTTATTTATAGTATTGTTTCTGCTTTTGCATTGTATTAGCCCTCAGTGTGTCAGCTGGGTATCAAACTGCTGAATTAATAGAAAAACCGTAGTAAAAAAACACTATCAAAAAGGTGATAAACACCTCCACACAAATCACCCTCAGCACTAATCGTTTGGGCTTTGTGAGGAACAGCACAGTGAAATGTTTGTGAAATAACCTTCCTGTGCCTTCAGCTTTTTTAAAATAGCCCCCCAAACATGCATAAACATCAGCTGCTGTGAAACAAACCTCCCCTGCTAACTGTTTGTAGCTCTAATTAACACAAATGTACACAGCTAGGGAATTTGAATGCCTTCTAGTGTTATTTGTATGCTTTATAAATGCTTATTGTCAGATGTATATCGAAAAACCTGTTTCTCATAGCAGATTGGAAAGGGAGAAATGTTGATACTGTGACAGACGTGGAAGTTTTTCTTATTATGACTGTTAATTTGTTGCAATAAACCAAGCCATAAGATTTCAGGGCAAATACATCACTTCTAGCCATAAATGATGGTGTGTCAGCTTACAAATAGCATAATGGAGATTATAGTCTCAGGATGATGGGGAATCCTTCAGCAAATTCATTACCTTTTTCATAGATGCAATCTACTGAACATGCAGAGTGATGGTCTTTGGCATGTCTTTGTCATTCCTTTTCCCTCTTGCAGAAGTACGTATTTCATAGGATGTCGGAGAGACCATCCTGGCATGTCTATAAGCATGTGGATGGGTGTTTAAAGGATGTGTGAAAGATGTGGGAGTCTCCTTGCCTGGGGCTTGCACTTGGTGACCAGGCAGAACTTCCCTGTGTCACACTGTTGACAGCGATTTTGCTTCTAGAGAACATCTGAGCCCAACACACTGGACCCAGAGTCAGCGAGTCTGCAGCATCTCCAGTCCCAGAGTTGCAGTCTGTCACTCCAGCTGTGTTTGTGTTTATTTTGTATGTCCTGCAGGTTACAGAGAGTTCTTTTTGGTTGGGCCCTCAGGTTCCACTCAGGGTTTGCCCATGTTTTGAACTCTTTGAAATTCTTATACTGTCTCTTGTCTCAGGAAACTTGATCTTTAAATCAAGCAGTAAGTATAGCATGATATACAGTGAAACTCCCGAAGTCTGCAGTGGAGAGTGAGAAGGTTTTTTATGTCCTTTTGTATCTAAATCAGCTTTATGTTGACTATAACCATCTCTGTCTCCCAGAATCCCTAATTTATATTACGCACTCCCCCCTTCCCCCTTCTTTCTCTTTTAATCCAAATTCCTACTTTACTCAGGGTTATTTTTCTGGGCTTATACTCTATGCTATGTTGTGGCTAGCTGTAGATTCCTACATTTTGGTATGTACTGGGGCTCTCCAGCTTCCTTAACCAATTTACCATGACAACTCCAGCCCTTGTGCTGACTTTCTTCAATGTTGCTAAGCTCAGATCTGATCAGCTAATGGGTAGTTTAATACACCAAGGGGTGCAGAAGGTTTTGGTTATTAAAGAAAAGCCAAACTAGCATGGAGGTTATTTAACAGTTTTTGGGAGTTTGTCACATTAGTCTGGGATGGACTGCCAGGTCTCACCTTGCTGTCCCAGGAGACAGACCATCTCTCTCTTATTCCCTGCCTGAAGTAATGGCTGAAGGTTGCAAGCCAAGCCCAAGAATGCAGTTCTCAGTCCTATTGCACAACCCATGGATATGTGAGGTACCAAATCTCCTGTAATGTATCATTGTCACTCATTCCTGCAAGGCTGTCAGTCTCTTGCAGTGCTGATGTGCAACCCCCAGAAGTCAGCTGATGCTCAAACTCCTTCCCTTGTGCTTTGTCACTGAACAGCCAGCCCAGTAAAGGTTTTTGATCCCTGTCCCTTTGGCTTGGGTTTAGATGTCGAAAGCCTGAGCTCTCGATTGATTTATTTGTATAATAGCAGCAGGCATGAAATAAAGACTGGTTTTTCAATTTGCATTCCTGTTCTTGGACCTCAGCAGGAGGTGGTGGAGTGTGGATTACCTGCTCTCCATCCAGCTCCTCCCTGGAGTTGTGCTGCAGGCAATGTTCTCCTCCAAGTGCCTGATGGCAGCAAGTCCCTGACATTCTCAGTGAGTGATGTCTTTAGCCATTCAAACCCAAAGCTGATGTGAAGAGCTGTCAAGAGGAAACCATTTTGCATCATTCTGTCATGACTTTTAGTGGTCCAGCAAAACCATAGGGCCCCATCTCTGAAAGCCACCTCGTAGTGCTTGTTTACCTGTTTTTGCCTGTTTGCCTCTTGCTGACACAGCTGTCGCCAGAACAGTTACTAAGACAGGAGGCAATCCTTGCAACAACTAAACTAGGCAGAAATAACAAGAGTTCTCCTCCAAAAACCTGAAAAATCCACAGAGGGAGAAAAAGTTTAGATGTTATGCATCTGCCAGAATTGGAGGTCAAACACAGATTTCTTCTTTTTCTTTCTTTTTTTTTTTTTCAGGTTAGGCTAATGTCTACTGAAAGATTTCCTTTCTTTCTAGGTTATGTAGCAGATTACATGAACTTACTCTTCTTTCTACTTTGCATTATTTAAAGGTGATGAATATCCCTACAAAGCTATTTATTTTGGTTGAGATTTTAAAATTAAGATATTGCTGTCAGTAAAATACATATTTTATTAAATTTACTTCTTTTTCTTTGCTTTCAAGTGGTTGCACCAGCCCTCAGCAGTGTAAGGGGCAACTTGTATTTGGCTATTGCATAACAGGACTTCCCTCTAAGATCTAAAATGATGCTCATGCGTTGCTTACAAATGAATCTGAACTGCAGCAGACAATGCTTAAAAATGACATTTATTATGACGTTTTGCTAAACAGCAGATGTGTTTTTGCTCAAGCATGTAAATGTCAAGGAGCAGAGCACCTAGCAACCAGTTTGCAAAGATATTTTCAGCATGCAAAGAAGGTTCATAAAGCCTGCTGGCAGATGTACTTTCCTTACTGCTCAATAACTTTCCCAGCTGCAGCCTTTGGTAGGTAGGCTCTTTCTCACCTCTTTTTAATTAGTTATTCACTTAAGGAAGTAATGTTGCAGCAGGATAGGTGTACTCCAGTCAGATGTTTTCTAGCTACCCCAGATTTCTGAAACCACTTCAGAGACTTTTTATGCAGGAACAATGCTGGGCTAACAACCTTTCAATATTAAAGTCTTGTATCATAAGATAAGAGAAGGTCTGATGGCTGTCCAGTCCTTTCTTCTCTCCAAAGGCAGCATTTGTGTCACCTCTGACAAGAATTTCTTTTGAAAAAACTTTCTTTGTTAGAAATCCTGCTTTTTCTCTGACCATTCAGTTAGAGGAATCTTCTTTTTTGATGAGGGAGATCTTTGGTTCTCCTTTTCTTCATAATTAACCTGAATTTTCCTTTGTCTGGACTTAAGCCTCACCATTCTGTCTTTTACCTACCATGAGTGTGGAGAACTTGTAGAGTTGTTCAAAGAGCTATTCCTGTGGTCTAACACCACAGTCTGCCTCCAACAGCAATCACAGAGGCCTGAGGAGTGAAAGCATAAGCAGTTGATATTGTCATCTTATGAAAGCCTGGCTTGATCTGTTTTGGCTCACAGGATTTTCTGAGTCTGTTGTGCCTTTCCTACTTAGTAACTTGCAGTGGACTGTTCCTCCAGGTTATCCATTTGATTTTTTTTTTTCTCTCCGTGTGGCAGTTTTTGTATTTTTGAATGCTTTTTCTATCATGTCCTTCTTTTGACGATTCCTCTTTAGGCTGCACATTCATTCTCTCACAGGTCATGTCTTGTCGACTTCTGATCGTTTTCCCATTGATCTATGCCTTTCCCACAGCATACTTATTACTCTGCCCATATTACATCAGCCCAACCTTCACCCATGCTGATTCTGTACCTTCTTTATGTCCCATTTATATCTTATTGATGTCATTAACATGCTGTGTTTTCTGGGAAGTGTTCTGTTACCGATGGCATAATCAGAATTTTTGGCCATGGTTTAAACTTGCTGTTGAAGATGCTTCTATTCTTATTAAACTAAATGGGGACAAAGGCACTCACTCTTTAAATTACTATGTTTGAAATCTGTAACCATAGAGAATATTTATACATCTCCCTTTGCATCTAAGACCCATTCTCGTTTTTACTGAGGTTATTGTTAGTGAGCCCTGACAAAGCTTAAGTTATGCCGAAAATGAACTTTCCTTTTGGACTCAGCAACAGGGTGGTTTTGGGTTTTTGGTGCGCTTTTTTTGACACAAATTCCAGCCTGTCCCTGCAAGTTTGGAAAGGATGCCCTTCTCTTGTGTAAAAAGAAGGGCTCATGCTTCCTCACCCTGCTATCAAGTATGTGGTGTGCTCCCCACAAGTGGCAAGTCCAACAATGAGTGTCTCTACATGACAGTGCATTCCAATGTATTTAATATTATGGCTAAAATAGCAGAAGGTAATCTACAAAAACTCACATAATTTTTGCATTTTTATATGTTTTATGGTGGAAAACAGCACAGAATCAGTAAGTTTCCAGAAGAAGGAATTATTGTATATATAACAACACTTACATAGAATCATAGAATGGATTGGGTTGGAAAAGACCTCCGAGATCATCAAGTCCAACCCTTGGTCCAACTCCAGTCCATTTACTAGATCATGGCACTCAGTGCCACATCCAATCTGCATTTAAAAATCTTCAGGGGTGGGGAATCCACCACCTCTCTCTCACACATGTCCAACTCCTCCTTAGTTTCCTAAATTCCACTGAGTAAATACCTGTTAGACTTATTGGCTTTAATGAAAAGGACCTTGAAAATGTCTTTTAGATATGCTACAATAAACAAGGGCTAATACTGAAAGCCACATTTGCCCATGGTCACTGACCAAATAGAGATTTAAAGGTGAAATTTAAATGACTTCAAGATTCAAAGAGAGGTAAATCTAAATGAGTCCAAGGGAGCCCAAATCTGTGTGTGGAACTACTTCCCCTTTCCCCAGAGGAGCTCTGCTGCTCTTTGCAGGAGGAAGCAACATGTCAAGTGTGTGGTTCCCAGTGGTGCAATGATGGTAAGGATGGAGTGAGGCAGATAATAGACAACAGAAGATGGTCTCAGTTCTGGCTGTTGTGGTGTGCTCTGTCTTCGTCACTGAGACTATGTGAGGTGTGAATGAGTCACTCTCATACATCAATGCTGAGTGTTGTTCAGCACTGGGACAGTGTTGTGTATCTCCAAGGACAGGTATCTCCCTGAATATCTGTGTGATAGAGACAGCATTGCTTCTGAGAGGAATGCAGTGAAGTGAAAGCAGTTAGAGCCACGTGTCCTTGTTCTGTGTGTCTGCATATTTTGTAGTGGCTTGCTCCCTGTGCTGGTTTAAGGTGATATTTTTGTTTAGAGTTGTGTACAGGTTGTCCAGTCATATGTATGATGGAGAGTGTTGTGGGTTTTTAAAAAAAAAAAAACCCAAGGATTAAATTAGTGGAATAAAAAAAATGCTTTCTTTTCAATCCCCTTTTTCCCCTTGTCCAACTGAAATCGGCAGTCAGGACATTTTATGGGTTCCAGTCCTCAGCAAGTACCCTATCCTGACTCTTAAAGCTGTCCCAGAAGCTGAGAGTCTGGGCCAGACATTAGGAACTCTATCAGCACTCCTTTTAATTCAAATCTTATTAGCTTTCATTTGCAGAAAGGTTGCCCTGACATGGCAAAGATCGTGAGCTGCTTTTCAGATGTTGCTCCTGCCTATCAGCAGAGTTGGCCGATGCATCTTTAATTTCCTTTTGGCATCCAGCCCAAGGGAACATGCAATGAGCAATTTCCTCCAACATAGTATCAGTGGGAAATTCATCTTGTTCTGAGCCAGCTACGTGATCTAAGCAGGGGACGGTATGATTTTCGGCTTTGATACCCTGAAACAGAAATTGGAATAGAAAATCATCCTCAGTACTTGGCTGTCTGTACTTCCCCCCAGGGGGCATTTCAAGCGATACAACTGATTCCTTATCCTGACATTTTCTTAGAATTTTCTTATACTGTAGCTATCAATAGGTTGTTTACTAAGTACTGTGTAGTCTACCAAACCCGTGCAAATATTTTATTTCATTGTAAGGAGAGACAGTTTAGGAAACAAAGCCAAAGCAGGCAGGCAGGTATTAAATTCCGAGTCTTCAGAATCAGCTCCTCAATTATTAATTGACCTCCTTAGCTTCTAATTCTGATCTCTATAAAATCACACCTATTTTTTTCAATGCTTATTTTACCTGTCACTAAATTTCAGTGTTTTTACCTGATTCTTATCTTTATCTCTGTTTTCTCAGTTGTTACTGTTCAAATATCTGTGGTTTCAAAAACATTTCTCACACTTGTTTCTTTCCACTGATCCTTTTTCAAGTTATGGAAAGCTGTATGTGCATTACTTGATATCTTGGATAGCTATGCAAGATTTCTCCTGAGTAGAAGATTTTTTGTACAACCTCCCACTCCACCTACATAATTGTATTTCATAGTTACCATGGAATTTTTTTTTGTCTGATACCTGTTACTATTGTATTGCCACATTGAGAGTTCAAATGTGGGGCTTGCTTTACTGTTAAGTTTGCTGTAACTGTTACTGCAATTTAGCTGTGGGGTTTACCTCCTTCATTCATTTCCCCCCCCCTTCAGGTTGGATCTTTGGGGCTAAGATTGCTGCCCAGGTGAATCCTTGAAGCTGTTATGTGTCAGGGATGGGAACACAGGTCATCATGATAAAAAATTAATTCTCACTTTGGTTTAATCTGATTTCTGTTTTCATAACTGGTTGGTGCTCTGTACATCAGGCATCAGCCCCTCTCAGTTGGGGTATTTTATCTGTCCATAATGTCTAGGATTTTATGGATACTGAGACTTCAGTGTAGATGACTGTCTTCTTCCACCATTCATCTTTCTCCTCTCTCTGGTGGGTTCCCCTCTGGGGTTTCTTTGCTGTTCTGTCCTTGCTTGTGCACCCACCTACCTCTGAGTTAGGACAAGTTTCAAAGTCTTTGCTCGTTTTACACAAATGCACTTTCCTTTTCTTGATAATCAGCCTTGAATATGAAAGTCTCCCTCCCTCTGCTCTTGTCATGTGTTAGTTCAGATGGTGCCTTTGGTTCCTGTTTTTACACAATTTCCTCAAGTCTTGTTTGGCTTCCCAAGGCATGTGGCATTTGCACTCACACAGTGATTGTAAGTCCATGTGGATGTTGTAGTTTGTCCTTTTCCCTGAGGATTTTTGAGTTGGGCAACATAGAATGGAAATAGTTGAGGAGCTGGAACACATTGAAGCATTTCCAGTAGAAAGGGAAACCAGCTCTTCATAGATAATTTTGTTCCTTCTTGATCTTCACTCAAGAACACAGATCGAGCTTGCTTATCTAGTGGTTATCATGTTTTCCTCTGTATTATTTCACTTTCTGGAAACTTATTAACGTCACTTTTCTTGAAAGAGATACTGTCAGAGTGCTCTCTTTGCTGCTTCCTTCATCTTTGCTTATAAGGGCCTGACTTCTCTCTTTGAAAAGGCTTTGCACACTGATTTACACTCTGTGAAGATGTTCACCAAGCCCAATTATGCAAAGCCTTCATACAGAGAGTGGTGAGCTTAGAAATTATTCTTTTGTCACCTTTAATCTGATTTCAATATGACTTACTGTCACCATGCTGGAATCAATCCCTGATGAATGCAGGGACGAACAGTAACTTGTTCAGCTTCACCTGTCCTGTCCCTGGGCCTCCACCAGGTGTTTGAAATGTATTTTGATGCAGAATTACATATTCATAAGTAGCTTTTTAACCTCAGGCTGATAACAGTTGACTTGGTCTTTTTTATTGCAGAAATTGTAAATGGAAATCTTCTTCTTCATGAGAATTCTTAGTCCTCAACTGAATGGAATTTTTGAGTAATTTTACAGTGACTTGTAAAATGAAGTATCATCAAGCCATTTACAGATATATCTGTACTTGTAGCAGATTGTAAATGTGTTGTCTTAACTTTTCAACAATGAATTACTACTCAAGGAAGGGTTTTTTAATTTTTGCTTATTTCTTCAAAGCAGCTGACTTTATTTTTTTCATTTTTTCAGTTATATTCTGTGTACATTTCCCAACCCAGAGGTAAATCCACTTCCCTCTTTCGTACATTTTGCAAAATGTTTGTGAGATTGATTATTTTTCATTATAGTCTCTGAATATTTTATGTGTTTTTTGAGAAGGGATGCCTAAGTTAACCCAGCACTCAAGGTGGGGCAGGCAACTAAGATACATTCTCTTTCTCCCATAATAGTTTGAGTTTTCATATTTTGCTTTAAGTATTCTTCTCTAATTGCTACCAATTCAGTTTTATTGAAGTAACTTGGCTGCCCTTACTTTGTTTTGTTCTCTTAGTATTTTGGAAATGGCTCCAGCTGCTTTAGGAGTCATTAATGAGTTTTCTTCTTCTAAAGAGAATATGAATTCAGAAAATAAGCACAAAAAATATCCATCCCCTGTCTTTAGATTAATTATTTCTGTAGCTGTGGCATCCCTTCAGGACAAGGGAACACCTGAGTCTCAGCAGGATCCTAATCACTAGGAAAAGGGGAGCATAAGGGGGTTTGTGCTGTTGACGGGTTCCTTTCAACTCAGCTACTATTTTGAGTACAAATAACAAGTGTGTGAAGAATTCTGCTGCTACAAATGCTCTGAGCAGTGGAGTAACTGTGGTTTTTTCTGCTCTTTCAACATAATCAGTTGTGAGCAAACTTTTATTCCCAAGCAGGAGTATCACATTGCACTTTTCTTTTTTTTTTTCTTTTTTTTTATCTACTTCTGGTCTCCAGAACCTTCTTGTCAAGGGCAGGACATAGTTAGTTCTTCCAAGGCTTTTGTTATTAATATCATGTTGGGTAGAGTCTTATCTCTTTTACTTCCAGAGTTGCTGGACCAGAACAAAGATACCAGAAGACATAAGTGCTGCAAAATTGTTCAGGAAGCAGAAAAGATGAGGCTCGGGAAGTTTTCAGTCCTTTTTCTAATAGTCCAAACTTTGGGCATTTAGTTCAATGTTTTGACGTTCGGGATTTGCACATCAGCTTGAGCTTGCCAGTCATCTTTGAATGTTTTTGCAACATGCAAAGATAATGGTTAAGGAACATTTTGTAAAATGATATTGAAAAGTTATAGGTTTCCACATTTCATTAAATCAATGACTAATGGTTAAACTTTGTTACAGAATTAACTGCAAGCTCCAGGCAGTAATTGCTCATTATTTTGAATTGATAGACTCTGTTAACACACAGCATCCAGTGCTGGAGGGTATTGTTGATTCAAGGTCAAAGCTGCCCAACATGAGCTGGCTGGAAACCTGTCACTCTGGTAAGAACCTGTGGGCAGGGTGAGGATTTTGTTCACATCATCATAGCTCTAAATAAAACAAATTTCAGGTGAAATGGTTGAGAGATTAGGAGGCATCACGGAGAGAATATGCCTCTTTCAACACATCACTGAGTCAAAGCCTACCCTACCTGAGGCTGGCAGAATTATTGCCAGCAAGTTTCTCTCTTCTTATCTCTTGCTGTGTTGAGAACTACTGTAGAAAGGCTTGAACTCCAAGGGGTTGTCATTGTCCTCCTCCTCCCTGGTGCACAGGTGTGGGATAGTCTCCACATACTCTTCTGAAATATTTATCTAATTCACCCAGCTCACATTAAACCCATCTGATATTTGCCTTGAATGTCATTACTTGTATCACTGCTTTTATATTATTTGTCTTCTGTGTTCTTGATATTTGCCCAGGTGCTTTTTTTAGTAATGTTTTTCATGAGTCTGTGCTCTTGCTGTAGTTACCCTATGCCTGTATCAGAAGTGCCATTAGGAAAGATTGTTCCTATAGCTGTAGCTCTTTAATGGCAATTAAAGATAGTAGAATTATAGAATGATTAGAAAAGGTTTGGAAAGGACCTTAAAGAATTGTCAAGTTCCAGCCCTGGTGCCATGGGCAGGGGTGCCACGCACTAGGTCAGGATTTTCAGGACCCCAACTAACCTGGCCTTGAACACTTCCAGGGGTGGCAAAACTAGAACCAAGACAGCTGGCAAAAGGCAAATCTCAAAAGACTAGCAAACAACTGTGTTTCTGACTGGGAGGTAAATCAGTTCACACTGTTATGAAGGATGGGATAACTTAAATGGCCATTCCTGTTGTGATTTCATCCTAAAATGTCTAGATGCTTTTAGTGCAAACATCACAATAGTAAGTACAATTTCACTGAATTCCAGCTCACATTCTCTGTCAAACTTTGGAAAATAAATAAAACTGGGATAATTTTAGAATTCTTATTGTATGTTAGAGACATTATGTTTGCTATTCCAGATCAGTTCAGAGGTTGATCCACCCTAGTAAATGTTCTCAACCAGTAGCTTGGGAAAAACTCAAGAAAACAGTATGTGAAACAATGTGTGCCTAAAATATCTTTCCACATGTATTTCTTTTTAGCTCTTGGTAATAGCTGAGTATTGTTTTCCACACTGTGTGATTGTGGGTGGGCCACCCTGATTAATATCCACCAATGATGAATGAGTCTAATTTCTTCTTCAACCTATTTATAATTTGGCTTCCACAACATTCTGCTGTGGAGAGCTCTGGAATTAAACTAAGCATTGCATAGGGGAGAAAAGGATCTTACTTGTTTGTTTTCAGCATGCTGCCAAGTTATTTTGAGTACAAGCACAAGAAATATAACCCTCTCAAACCTCTTGAAATATTTCATACTTGGGCTGAACCTGCCACTTTCCTAATGCTGAAGTTTCCCATATGGTTATAAAAGACTCAAGACTGATGGTTTCTCAGTAGTAAGTGGTGATATCTAAACCTAGGGCCTGTATCCGCACTTCAGATATTGTACTTTGCTAATTAGCTTGACATTGTTAATGTGCCTGCTCTTGCAAAGGAGACCACTTTGTTTTGGTGGCAGAGGGATCCTGGGCTCTGTTGTAGGAGTTCTCAAGGGAGAGCTTTAGGAAGTTAGTTGTGTATCTGAAAATAGTTACACCAAATGGTAAAAAGCAATTAAGGATTTCTAACGAGTCACATCATCCATTATGCAAGCCTCACTGTTTAATTTTGCATCATCTTTTCCTTTGCCAGTTTTGCTTTCCTTCCTCAGAAATATCTGCTCTGGCTTAAAATAAAAAAAAAAAAGGGGGGGGGGAGCAGAATGTATCGGGTGTCTCCTTGGGGTGCTGTCTGATGGGTAGCACAGGTTCTGCTTGTTTATCCCCAGGGAATGGTGGCTGATGGTGAAAAACCAGCAGGAAGAATTGCATGTAGTGGGTCCATGATGTATTCTTTGTGCACAGCCATTTGATTACAGTTTTTCCTGTAACACGGCATAATAAGACAGAGAACCCAATTAAGAGTCCACCAGGAGCAGTGATGATGGTCTTTGTGTACTGCTGGGGTGAGCTTAGATGAGGATTTAGTTAGGCTGCAGGCTACTGCATTTGCAGAATATTTTCCCTTGGTGGCAAAGAGATTCTGGCTTTGCTCCTTGAAGGAGAGGAAACAATATTAAAACTGAAAGAAAGCATGACTGAAAGTTGCTAGCAGCAGCAGAGGATGGATGGGCTCAATTCAATTTAATTTTGTTTGAAAACTTACTTGATAATTGCACAATTTTTTTTTGCTAAACCCCATATAACTATAGAACAAGTATCATACTAATTAAAAAAAGGAGGTAAAAAACAAAAAAACTTCATAATAACTTGGGATGACTCAGTTTTGTTGTTTCTAGATGCCCTTGAGGTCAGAATAATAAGGACAAAATATTATTTTCTATAAAGATACATTTACATATTTGCCTGAACTGAGGTCTTGATGCAGTCAGCTCACACAGACACAGATATTTAATATGTTTATCTCCTTTTTTGTAGATTTTCTCAATCAAATTGTATTTGTGAATCTGTTCCATTGTTCTTTTGACAAACCCAAGATCAGCCTTATCTTAAAAACACATGGATATTAAGGATGTAAGTTGAAAGTGTAACTTTTGCAATGCCAAAATAAAGCTGCTTTTGCAATTTTAAGTTGACAAAGTTGTCAATAACTGCAAACAGAATCTTATAATGGGAGATGTTTGTGAATTGTAATTGCAGTAACCATATACTGGATTGTATATGATCCCTTGTAAGAATAACAGTACTGAGATTAAAGAACAAATCTACAATGATCTCTTTTCATGCTGATAAAAAAATCCATGCAAGGACTAAACCACCAGAAATGGTGATCTTGTCCTTTCCTCATTTTCATTACTTCTGTTACCTACAGCAGTGCCTGATGTAGCTGCTTTCTGATCCCTTCCAGAGAGGCTCATTCTCCTTGACATGACCTGAGGTTTTTGACATTTTAGATAGGATTATTTTCTTTTTTGGCAGCCAATTTCTCTTTGTTAAATCCTGAGCACTTTGTTGTCTTTTTATTTGCTAAGTGTCTTTGAAGGCAGAATATTTAGCAAAGATTTTTTGTCCTCTCTAGCACTATGTGAGCTACTGCTTTTGTCATGCAATGGAGCTCCTCTTGGTTTAGATAGATTTATGCACTCAGGTTGTTACAGGGCTTTGTCAGAGCTTCAGCCCATGTTGGAACTGGTCTTTTCCCATGAGCCTAAAATTGAGCTGCATGAGTCCTTCCTAAGGGATTTGGCAGTTTTACAGGTTCCCTCCAAAGCATGTAACTTCACAAAAATACCAAAAGGGTTGCCTTGGTAACAAACCCTCTGAGCCTTCATTTAATTTCAGAGGAGCAGAAGGTCATATGCCCAGTCAGCAGAGCTCTGTCTCAGGTACTAACAGTGCGGGGAGAGTTTGTGAGGCCAAAGGTACTTTTGTTTTTAAAAGTCAAGAAAATTGAAAACCACATGAAAAGTAAATGATAAATTTCCTTGTGGATAATAATGGCTGAAGCAAATGCCTTGCTTCATGAGGAGATTCAGCTTGTCAGGAAACTATCCTGTCTGCACCTGTTGAATCCATACTGTCATCACAGGGGACATTATCATCAGTGTGGTCATGGGAACATGTCCTGGTATTCTCAAAAGCACATGGAAAAGACACACAGCCTTGGACATCACCAGCCCACTGTAGTTCTGGGGAATTATATTGAGACCAAGGAACAGACACAAAAATTGGAGCAGACCTTTGGCTACTCCACAGTTCAGCATGGTGAGGGGTAACTTCACTTCCATAAACTCTTTTCCTTCCTTCTAGTGACTTTGTGTACCTGATAGTAAGTGAGATTTTTAAACCTTCCTCAATTAAACACCAGGCTTAAAAGCTGGGCATCCTGTTACTGCACAGAGCCAACACAGAGACCTCTGTGCTGATGGTGTGATGAAGTGGGCATCTCCTCCTTGTTCTGCCATGGTATCCTGGTTGCAACTACTTCTGTAGGCAGAGAAGCAGCAACCAAACCTAGCACTGGAAAGTGCCACTATTAGAGGTTGAGACCCACACAGCAGCACTATGCAAAGAGAGAAAAGCCCAGCTCTCTGCCATTCAGTTTTAGACATTTTTCTTAAGTTCTCCTCTAGCCTGTTTGTTCTCGGAGGAGAATTTGTAAGTTTTTTGAAGGCCATAACTAAGATGTCTATGCACAGACATATCAGCAAAAACTGGAGGACAAGTGGGAGAGTGCCTCACATGTCTCTTCTCAGTCTGCTGACCCACACTTCCCTATCTAGTTGAACTAGAGCATTGGTAACACCCTTCAACTATTGTTCTCCTAAATCCAGAGAGTTTATGTGTCTCCTTGCCCAGACCAGAGAAACTGGGAGTAACAGATGAAAGGACAGACTGACCTGGAGCCATCTGTGTCTCAGTATACACATATTTCATTTGGCCACCAACTTAATATTGACATAGCCCTTGACCCTTTGGCTCTGGCTCCTTGACATGTCTGCTTAAAAAATGAAAGTGAGTGTGGTTGGAATTTAACTTGCAACTGTTCATCTGACATAATTTCTGATGAGACATTTCCTTTTCTATAATTTTCTGTATAAACACAGGTTTTGAAGAAGGAGAAAACTAGAAACTACCTTAAGAGCAACCAGTTAAGTTATGGATAATGATTTGTGCTTCAAAAGTCCTCAACAAACAGGATGTTGCTCACCACCTACCAACTCTGTCACCACTACATAATGGGTTGATGGAGTTTGTTGAATCCAGGAAGAAAATTTTATTTAAAAATATTTTGTTATGAAAGTGACAGTTTTCTGGGCTGTGTTGTCCCTCAGGGCTAAATAGTGAGATGGGAAATGGTTTTGATGACAGAATAGGCACAGAGGATCTGTTTGCATGAACTCTTCTACAGGTGACTGCATATTCATTCTCCTGATGCTGGCTCTTGACTCAGCTGTGACATTTAAAACAGAGAAGCAGAAAATCTTGGGACAGACTGGCAGTATAAACACTTCAGATATGGCACCAAGAGGACTGAAAGAAGTCGTCATGTTGTTGTGTTCCTCTTGGGTTAGTTAATTAGAAGAAGAGAGGATCAAGTGTTCTTGCTTGCTCAGAGCCTTGGTTTAGTGCCCTACCACCAGCTCTGCCTCCCTTCATCCTTGGTATAACCTTGATTAGAGAAGCAAATTTCCCCCACAGGTTGCCTGCTGTCATCATGAGGATCAGGAGAAGCTCTGCTGGGCCTCAATTGCTCTGTATCTTGAAACAGAAAGCCTTTTGTGATTCCTTCTCATACTGTGGCTTCAAGGGGGTTTGTGCAAATCCATGATATTCTTGACTGTCTTTGAAGCTCAGGACAATCCTGCTTGTCAGAGTAGCTTATGACTTTTCCTCTACAGCCCCTGTGTGATCATTCCCAGGAATTCTGTGTGCAAAACCCTTCCTGGTATGGACCACATGTGCCTTTGAGGAACTTGTTCTGTTTGAATAGACGTGGTACTTGCTGTAGCAATGTGAAAACTGGCATGCTGGATTCTTTCACTAAGTCTTAGTAAGCTCACTATGCCAAGAAAGGAATGAAAAAGACCTTAGCGCAACTACTGGGCTCCCTTAACTAGGAAATAAAAAACCTGTTTGTACAGGGCAGTGCTTCAGATTGCCAAGGTTGCAAAACCACCTCATGTCCTCATCATCAGGTTGAGGTTAAGTGGGAGATATATAAGAAACATCTTCCTGGAGGTGATAATTATAAATAAATCCTTTGGTACTGTTGTCAAAACAGTTCTATTAGGCAGATATTGTACAGAAGGGTCACTTTCTGCTGCTTTGACACCCTGAACTACATGCAGTGCTGCTGTGTTAGGAGCATGAGAGACTTCTCTAAGGCCAGCTTGATGCCTTATTATTTCTTATAAGTTCTGCTTTGGAGATTCTAGATATACGTATTGAATTCTGATTGCCATTTTCTTTCATTTGTAAAAATTAAGGATGTGGGAGTACAAGCAGTCTGTCTGGTTCTCAAGATGCAGTATCAGTACTAGTTTGGTTCACAGTCAAAGGGTTTTTTTCACCCACCTCTCAATTTTTAACAAGAGAAGGTTATATAGCACAAAATTATACCCAAAAAGCATTTTAATTCAGCTTGGGGTATCGTGAAGAATTTACTCTTATACATGTAGATAGAACTGGAAACAAGAATTATACAGGAGCATTATCTTTTAATGGCTGCTTCTATTTTTGTTCTGAATCCATTTGCTTAGAATAATAGTTAAAGTCTTATGTGGTATAAGAAGAAAACATCATTGATGGTTTGGTTAGCAAAGGAATAAATAAGTTCCATTTCATAGCAAGTTTTTTCAGTTTCAAAACAATATTTTGTTTGTTTTTAGCTAGAAATACTTAAGCAGAATTGATGGATAACAAGTTGCCACTGGACTAAAATGAATCATTGGCAGATGAGTTCACATGGAACAAAGATCACTGTTAAGCATCTTGATTATCTCAGCATATCTCAAGACAATCAGTTATTTATGTTCTAAAATATTCTCCCACTTTTCAGAGCTGAAAACTTTTAAAGAGAGCAGCAATTTAGGCTGTACATTGGTGGTAAAGGCAAGGAACAGAAAACTCTTTTCTACAGGATGTATTGAGAAGACTGTGTTGCTTATGATATATATGCATATACACACACATTTGGTAATGTTGCATTTTTATTGGGTTTTAGTAGATTTACAGCCATTTGTTTTCCTTTTCTTTCTGGGGGTAACTCTACATTTAACATATGAAATTTAGATAGTCTTTTAAAAGACTTTGGGGCTAAATACCAGATTTTAGAAGCTACAAACTAAGCTCTTTCTTCCAGTGCTTTTGGGTGCATTTACATGGTATCATAAAACAAATGCTGTCTGTGTACCCAGCTATAATAAGATCTTCAGGGGGGAATTTCATTGGTCAGTTATATTATTTGATGTTCTGGGGAGCTGCAAAGATTAATTTCTTTTCATCTCTTCCATCTCAAACAGAAATCCATTTTTTATTATATACCCAGGACAATCTTCAGGTTATTTGATAATGCAGCTGCTGGTGTTTGCTTCATGAAACCAACTGTCTTCTAAAGGTGCAGCACTTTGGGTTCATAAATGTGTGCTAGACAAAGCTTTATGACATACAGTCATTTATAAAGAAAAAGCAACAACAAACCAGACCAGGCAAAGCTCTACACAAGTAGTGAGATGAGCTCATTCATACAATGATACCACTTTGAAATGGATGCTACTGAAAAATTCATGCTGTGCAAACAGCTCCCATTTCCAAATGTCATAGAATTCTTTGCCCTTAGAGAGGGACAGTAAAGCCTAGATCAGGTTAACTGTAAATTTAATATAGCTTGCTCTCATGGTATATCCAGGCTTGGAGTTGAGAGAGAATGGATTTTGTGTCTGTAAGTCAGTTTTCTGCTAACATTCTTGCAAGATTGGTAATGATCTGGGTGAATTGTTTAATACACATTTGCATATTTTTCAACCCATATCTTTTGGCAGGTCTTATTTTTCTTCATGGATTAATTCACTGCAATAATGTAGGCATTAAATTTCATCTCAAATGCATTGACTATTTTGTGGCATGTAAAGAAATGAGCCAGATCTAAAAGAAGAGATGGGTATAAACAGTGCAGTCTCTGATGTTGTATGTAACACAGACATCCTCCCATGGTTAACATATTAAGAAGAGATGTTCCCCTTTCTCTTTGCATTGGCATTCTCAAAAATCTGCTAAGTGACCCTGGTGTGTATTTTTAGGCAGATGGGACACAGATGCATGCAATAACCTATTATGCATCGTTACTGGTCTTTCTTAATGATTTATCAAATTCTAAGAGATTCCCCATGGCTACATAAGACAAACTCAGCAATGTTTTCATCTTAGTTTATCAGTATTAGGAGACAATGTTATGTGTGGGCTTGGACACTGTACTATTTCTTGAAAAAAAGGTTTTTATTAAATAAAAGGCGTTTGACCTGTATTTCCCCTTGGGACAGCAGTAGAGGGGTGAAGTGTTTGTAAATCTGTTTTGCTCTCACTGCAGGTTGTTGCCTGGCTGCATTGGACCTGCCTCCACAGAAAGCATGAGGAGCTACTCCTTTGCTTCTCTTCTTTTCTTCACCTTGTCATTTCTGCTATATTGAAGAAGAAATGAAAAGGATTTTTTGATTCTTATCTAGGCCTTATTTGGGGAAGAACTTTCTAAGTGGAAAACCTACTTAAAGATCGATCCAGCCCTTCTCCTTTAGAAATTTCTCATAATATTATTTGAAGAGAGCCTTTTTGTTTGGAAGAGACCAAATCTGATGTTTGGGTTGGACAGTTCGGCTAGGAATAGAATTTTTTATTTAGATTGAATGCACTTTAATGGCATATTTAATAGACAACTGGGTCTTGCATTTAAATTTAAAAAGGCTCCAAATTATGGGATGGGCTTTGACCTCTGTTGCCCTGTTGCGCCCTCAGTCAGGTCAGCTCTGGCCAACACAGCAAGAAGGGAGACTTGCCATGGAATGGCTTTTATTGTGAAGCATAGTAGGAATGACTTCTCTGACCCCAAAGTGTGAAGTGGCCTCCCAAACATAATTTTGATGAGATAATGCTTATTTCTAGCAAGCTGCACTTTTTAGTCTTGCTCAGGATCAGGCTGCCAATTTGCAAGCACACAAAGTGTTTTTGTTTAAGTTGATAGAGCAGACAAAAGGATGGGAAGGGAAACACAGTTAAAATGTCTTTTTCTCTCTATGGACAGAGACAGGAGTAAAATCCCATTGTCCTGATTCCTATCCCTGTGCTTTGCCTTAAGACCTGCTCTGCTGGACTTGGTTCCCTCGAGATACCCCAGATGTTATAGATTTCAGATATGAGCAACTTTCTGCTTATCTCCTCCCTCCTTTCTCGAGGTGGCCAAGGCACACAGGTTGTGGGTTAATTGCTTCCATCTCCCACAGTGAGAACTGCACAAGCTTCCCAAGTGCAAGCAGTTCCAGCAGCTCCCTGGATATTCCTTCCTGTCTAGTATCAGTGTCACTGACTCTGTGGCTTTTCTGCTCGTTCTCTAATTTTCTTTGATCATATGGGGCAGTGTGAGCCAACACTCAGCTTTTTTATTTCTTGTTAGCCTTTCCTGCTTGATTTGGATATTCTGAAGTTTATTCAGAGACTTGGAATGTTTTGATGACTCAGAGCAAGACATGCAATTAAAGTGTAACAAACTCGTTCCTGTGACAGAGGACCTTTTAGTTTGCCCAGCCAGGAACTGGAACTCAAGCAGCACAACAAATTAAGAACTCATTGATGGCTTCTCTGGTCTGGGGGTGTGTTAACTAAAAGTTGTTGTGCACATCAATAGGAAAACAAGCACATTTTCATCAAACAGCAGACAGCTTGCAGAGTTGATATTGGAGGCTGGTAATTGAAACATAAACACTCAAGTACAGTCATCTACTCCTGGGAGGACTGTGTATGAGAAGAGAAACTCAAGTAGCCTTATCCTAACCTAAGGACACTTTAGATGAGCTTGGCAAAATGCCAGTAGAATGCTGCAGGAAGCAATAGAAATTGTCGTGCTCTCCCTATGGCAGGAGAAGGGCACAAGAAAAATGTTGGTGTTATTTCTTGCCCAGGTAAAGGGAGATGTGGGCCTGTATTTGTGGTTTGACAAGATCTGATTGAATCCAGTGTTGACATCTGTGAATTTTCACTCTTGGGATGGTTCAGTAGCAGTATGATGGGGATAAAAGATGTTCAGCTTCAAGACAGAGTAGCTCTTCCAACCTCTCTGATTTCAGGAAAGAACTGCCAGTTCTGGAAGAGTTTTGTGCAAAGTTTGAGGATCAAAACACTTGATTTTTTTCCAGTTGTGGATAGTTCATTGCTGTCAGTACTGATAACTGCCTGTTGGAGAGTGGGGATTCAGTGAGCCCCAAGGAGCAGTTCCCTTTGGGAACCTTCTGGGTGTCTCCTGTAGCTCCTCACTATGCTGCTCACTTTTCCTTTGTATCATGGGCTATAGGCTGTGTGGGAATGATTTTCTTTCAGAAATAATGCATGTTGCTATACAATGGTGGAACATTTCCCCCTCACAACCCCAAACTTTTTTGATCTTTCAATTTTGAGAGGGAATTTTTTTTTTTATTTAATAGTTCTGTCCAGCTGTAAACAAAACCAGAGTTCAACTTCTCTCCTCCCCCATTAAACTCTTTATTTTCATGACTTGGGAGTTTTGATTTTTAATTCTAAAACAAATTTGCAGTCAGGGGAGTAAAAATGTGGTGTAACTGATCACAGGTGTCAGGTAGCTGTGATGTGAGTGGGTAATGCAAGGGAAATTTCCAACTTACAGTAAATCACTGAGGGCTGACAATTTTGCTACCATTTGGCCCCTGAAAAACTGTTGCCTTCAGCCTCTTAATACTGCCTGACAAAAAGTGTAACAAATCAGGAGTGCAAGCACGTTCACATTCTCCCCCATTAGTGGATGATGAATAAGGTGTCAGGTGAGTTTGTTTACTTGGAAAGCAAAACAAAGCAAAGCAACCCAATACAAGGAGACAATCCTTCAGGCGGAAGACAGTTGCTGAAGGTGCACAAGGCTGTCATTAATTATTTGCAAAATATTATTGATGTAAGTTGGATTTCTGGAAAAAAATCTATGAGAGATTTCTTTATATTGTTTATATTTTGTTTATATATCTCCCCTCCACCACAAGGCCTGGTGTATTCTTGCTATAAACAAACTTTATGGCATTCACTGCATCTCAGTCCACAGAAATTATTTGGTAGTAGGAAGAGATCAAGGAAATATTAAATATGGTGCAGGGAATGGCTTGAAAATGCAGGAGTTATCTTCTTCCAAAGCTAAATTTATACAACTTTCATCTAAGAGTTAGAGTTGAACTATGTCTTCATGTAGAAAATGAAACCTTGAGCTCTCTGTAGATTAGACCTATAAAGGGTTATATGGTCTGGTTGGTTTGCTATATTATCCTATTTTCAAAGTCTGGTCTAGTATTTTAAAATGTGGTCTAACTAAAACTACCACCTTACTAGAATGAACATAAAATATTACTTTTTTCCCATTTTCAAGAAGCTTTTTTATTTTCTTTGGGAACAACAATAGTCTTAACTTTCTACTTTGATAATTACATTGAGTTGTGTTTTATTTAATGGTAAACACATATATTGAGTTCTCCCTGAGCTGGCTGTATACCCCTACTTAAGAAATAGATATTTATACAACAACTTAAATTATTTTCTGAGTGGCTGATTGCATCATTACAATTTAATTAGACCCACAGTGTACACAGAGAAGTCAGTCTCAGGTTTGCTGGATGCTGCTTTTAATACATCAGCAATGAGCATATCTGACAACATTTGTTATTACCAGGGTAGTCTCAGAGAGCTGTAACTGACAGTTTGGTTGCTGAGCTGATTCCCTGGAGCATTAATGTGTTGCTATCCCTTAGCCCAGCCTTGGCACTGAGCCAGGATAGTATTACTATTTCATAAGATAAACCTCTGATAACAAAACATTTAGAATACAGATAAGGTAGTAGAGAAATGAGAGAAGCAGCCTGGGTCAGATCCTCAGCCATCACAAATTGGCCCCATTGGGCTCTGGAGGTGCATTGCATTTTGACATTGTTCCTTTGAGAGCTTCCCACTGGACAGGTGCAGGTGAGGAAAGCAGTTTTCTCAAACTGGAGGCTGCAGATAAAAAAAAAGATCCTTAACAAGCCATCAACAAAAGAGAATAAACAGCAAAGTGTTCCCTCTACTTATTTTTAATGCAGACCCCTGGGAAGTTGTGCTAGTTTTGGCCGGGGTAGAGTTAATTTTCTCCACAGTGGCTGGTAAGAGGCTGTGTTTTGGAGCTGGCTGCTTACATGAACTCAGAAATGGCTTTTGGGTGCATTCAGACACTGCAAAAATTCCACATGCCTGGTTGAGACAGTATGTCTAAATCCATGATGCTCCCTACCCACCATGGACAGCTCTCCCACTTGGGTCCATCACTTCCTCAAAACAGATGCACTTTCAGTCACCTCTGAATCAATAACATGAGCTGAAAACACAGTATAAATGATAGAGAGCTGCTTCCAAATATTTGTTCCTTAACTAGCCAGTTGTGAAATTTTCATTAGCTGTCAACACAGCAGAACAGATATCAAAGTTTTTTAGCATTCAGGACATCAATTGTGCCTCACAGGGACCAGCACTCTGCTTTACCTAAACTTATCCAGGCAGAAAAGGAAAAAAAAACCTGCTCTACTTGTTGCTGGAACCTAACCTTATGAAAAACAGATCTATCATATCACAGCACCATTGATAAAGGGCCATGCAGACTAAACCTTATCAAGAAAATTCTTATAACTATTAATCCCTTTCATTCAGAGGCAAGAAACTCTGGTGCTTCCTAACTTTTAGAATGAAATTATTTAAATCTCATGATGCAGGCCATAGAGGAAACCAATTTCCAAGCAGGCTTTAGCAGTGAAAGAGGCACCCATTTTCCTGCTTTTAATATTGATGCTGAGTAACCAGAAGGGAAGCAGAAAATGTAATATATTTTCCCTGCATTTTTTATCCTTTGTAATTAAAATACACCTGGCTGTAGCATATATTTTCATGACTGCCAAGTAGACAAAAGTGGGATTTCCAGAATGGATTAGATGGACAGGGCATATTGAAATGCATGTGGGCAAATTGCACTGAGAATTAAGTTGGTGTTGAACTCCTGAAATCCAAAGGAACAAGGCTATTACTCATACTTGTGCAAAAGAAAACCCTTCTTAATGATATATTCAGTCTTCAAGTCTCATTCACACAGATCTGGGTGGGGGTTTTCCTTACACATTGTAGTTTTAAATCTATTTTTTTCCAAAGCAAGACTCCTGGGTTAAAAAAGGGATGCCCATTACTTGAGACTGCATTCAGCCAGGGACTTGGGTATCAGAAATTGAGCTGGCACCCTTCTGACACATCAGGTGGAACTCATATCCTGTAAGGGATGTGGAGACAGCTTAGTGTTTGAGAAGGAGCTTGAATTCTAATCCAAAGCAGATTTAAAAAGAGGTAGCATGAATTGTGAATCTGTTGCAGAATAATAATAATAAAAAAATATAAAAAGCTCTTTTATGGTACTCCTTAGTGGCTGTTTTTATTCCTTTGGGCTGACTGACCTTTTCCTGCCAACGCACTTCGTTATGTGCATTTTATTTTTACTGACAAACCTGCAGGTTTAAGATGAAAACAGTTTGCAGCTGATTAAGGATGGTGTGCCTGGCGATTTCTTGCTAATCTCTCTCATTGTGCCCTTCATAAAAATGGCAGTTATGGTATAAATCCTAGTTTAAATCAATACCTGCAAGTGCTAATCTCTGAAGAGGAAAATGTCAAATACCTCCTCCTGTGTGCAAGGACTCAAATTGTATGGCCTCAGATGTTAAAGGCTATTGAAATTGTTCCCCTTTTTTTCCTTTGCACAATGCTTTGTACTTTCTTTTCTAGCATTCCACATATCATTAATGGTTCCTTAATAGTGGCAGGTGCCCTGGGGTTACTGACGTGGTCATTGCTCACCCTTTGCTGGAGCCACCAGTGGTCCCATAGGAACGTCTTGACTGTGCCTTGAGCTCTGGAGCAGATTCCTTCCTTACTTGTGTGTCCTCTTCTGAGAAATGTTTCAAAATCAATGGTAAATTTAGTCTGTTTTGGGACCCTAAACCCAGATTTAAACACTTAGGGTCAGCATCCTATCCCACTCCCATGGCTGCTTTTCTTGCTGATTTACATTGGGCCACACAGTGTTTTCAAGAGCATGATCTTTGTTCTGAAGGGCCAGAGGGGGAAAGGCAAATGAGCAAACTAAGACTGAAAGATCACTTAGAAATGAGAAAATAGTGTGTTTCAAGGTAAAAGACTTTACCTGCCCACTGCATCTGTTCTATCTCTGCAGAAGTATGTGCTCTGGATTCTAAATTAAAATTATTCTCATAAAGCTATTTCTGAATGAAGAGATCATTCTACTTTCACTGCTATCTTTAGTCCTCTGGAAAGACAAGCTGCTTGTGAACCTCAGTGTATTACAGAGTCTGATTCTAGAAAGCACTTGAAATTGTAGCTTTTTTCATGTTTGAGATTAACAAAGTGAGAAACTGTGTAAATTCTGCAACTTTTAGAAATTTTTTTTGGTTTTGTAAGGTACATGCCTCAATTTAGTTTGTCACTAAATGGATGGCTACTAGAAGAGGGGCACAGTATTTCCCAATGGATGGTTGCAGATATCCCAGGACTTGGTCTGAAAAGACTCTTAAGAACTTTATATGAAACAGGGAAAGCTTCTTTTAGAGAAGCAGCTTTGGTCTGTTAAGGATTTTTGTGTGTTTTCAAAAAAAAAAGCTGCTTTCAACTGCCATCTTTGAAAAAGCGACCTTGGATTGTACCTCCTCATGCTGGTTGCCTCCTTGAAAAAGACAGTCAGAAGGAATATATCTAACAACCATCATCTTTTCACAGCTCTGCAGCTGGGAGGACTGCCACTTTTCTGTCATTTCCCCCAAAAAGCTGTAGCTTCTTTCTGTTTTATGGCAACTTTTGGAAGCCAAGAGCAAATAAGGGTTGTAGAAATAACACAGACTTTTGAGGAGTAAATTTGCAGCTTTATACCTAAGGCAGCTACTGCCAAATTCTGTTCACATAAGCAGTCCTGCTGGGGAACACCAGGCTTGTGTGAAAGCACACTCCAGGGCACAGTCTGCTCTAGAGGTGTTTACTACCAAATAAAACCAGTGCAGAATTGCAATCCCTTCTGCTTCCTTTGCATCGGTGACAATTCTGTTGGCCTCAGCAGAAATTGTAATGTTTGATGAAGCTGAAGCAGCACCTTTCCTTTTCCTGGAATGAGGTGCTTTAATTCATTTTAAGGGAGAGGAGCATCTCACATCTCAACATTTTCATATTTGCAACAAAGGTTGAATGTAATTCAAGTCACCTCTCAGGAATTTGTGTGGTGATTGACCCTGACTGGGGCTCCAGGGAACTGCATGAGAAATCAACTGTTCACCAGTTGTATTTGTTTGCAGAGTCTTAATGGCACGCTGTGATGGTGCTGCATTCCAGCCCTTCCAGATGTGCTGATTATTTGGAGCTGGTGTTGGGTGCTTTGCAAGGTGCTCTGTCAAATATTACAATCTATGGATTTGGAGATGAACTTTTAGGCTACAGGGCAGCTGTACCAGAAAGGGAAGCTGTTGCAGGGAAGCTGTCTGGAAGGAGGCAGACAGGAGGCCGTGTGTTTGCCATGACAGAGATAAACATCCTCATCACTGTCTAGAACTACCTGAAGGGAAGTTCTATCCAGGTGGGGGGTGGTCTCTTCTCCCAGGCACTCAGCAATAGGACAAGGGGGCACGGGCTCAAGCTCTGACAGGGGAAATGGAAGTTGGAGATCAGAAAAAAATTCTTTCCAGAGAGAGTAATCAGGCATTGGAATGGACTGCCCAGAGAGGTGGTGGATTCACCATCCCTGGAGATTTTTAAAGTGAGATTGGCCGTGGCACTGAGTGCCATGATCTGGTAAAGGGAGGGGAGTTGGCCCAAGGGTTGGACTTGATGATCTCGGAGGTCTTTTCCAACCCAATTGATTCTATGATCTTGTTCACACATTTTCACCTCCCATAGCAGTTTCTTCAAGTGGTGGGCTATGCACATATTTTGGCCCCATCTCTTCTCTATGTGCCCCTTCTTTCTGACCATTTTTCTTTTCTAATTTGTCTTTGGTTTATTCATCTTTCTCTTCTTTGCCTTCTTCATCCTCTTCTGCATTCCTATTGCCCTCCCTCCTTGCTTTTCATTTCCCTCAGTCTCATACACTCTTTCTTCACAGAATCACAGACTATTCTGAGTTGGAAGGGACCCACAAGGATCATCGAGTCCAACTCTCAAGTCAATGGCCCACATAGGGGATTGAGCCCATGACCTTGGCATTATTACAACCAAGTTTTAACCAATTGAGCTAATCTCCCCCTTTGCCACTTTTTCTATATTACTTCTATCTCTACATTTTCCTGGGTAGCATGAAAGAGTCAACTGGTAGAATGTAATCACCCTGGGCACATCCAAATGTGAACTGGGGTGAAGGTCCTTGAGATCTTAAACCCATTGTATTCTCCAGACATCCCTTGGCTCTGAGAAAGGAGGTGACCAGCACATGATTCCTCCTGTGCTGTCTGATCCAGGCAGTATTGTGCAGGGCAGTTCAGAAGAGGAGCTGCAGCTCAGTTCCCTCTTCAGGGAGGCTCTGAGACCTCCATTCCTTCCCAATGGGACTCTCAAGGTACAACTGGTACCTGATTGTTAGATCAAGGCCTCACCTTGGGGCACTTAGATCTCCTCTACTGGTTTGTAGAGAAGGTCAGGTCAAGGCATACCATATATTTTGTGATTGTTTTGCCCTTACTTATCCTCTATCTAATGTAGTTAGCACTGGAAAAGTTCAGTACAGAAGGTACAGGTGTTATCTTGCCAGAGGGATGTACTACAGAACATGCCTTAGGAAAAGGGTTTTACACTGTGCTGGAAACTGTCCCTGCCTTTGGGGAGTTTCTGTGGCCTGGAAAAGATCAGCTGCCATGTCTGACATTTGTTCAACCCACAGAATTTGGTTATTGTCTATCATGGCCTTGTAATTCATCCATTAGCTGCCAAGCCCTCCTGATAAGACTTTTCAGAAATCTGCCACCCTTTGACAAAAAACACTTAGTCTTCATCTTTGTCTTTCTTCACACAGCAGATGTTTTAATTGTAATAGAGGAAACCCACAGTTTATCATATTTTTTTTGCAAATCCGCAAGGGAAAATCAAACTTCTGTGCAAATTATTTTATGTGTGTGTTGATTGGGGAAGGGAAAAAAGGAGTCTTCTATGAGCCCTGCCCTTTTATTTTCCTTTATTTTAAAAGAAGTGATGGTACAAAGGACTGTGAGTGTTTTACCACATTAGCAATTCCAACCTGTTTTTGCTGAATGCACCACATCACAGCCTTTCACATAAGCTTAGGAACCTATATATTAAAACCTATTTCCCACCTGTAAGAGCTCACTCCTTTAAAGGTTTTTCGTTAATGCTTAATCTTTTAATTTTTAGTGTAGCCATGTCTGAATATGGATTATTAATACCTGTTTATTCTTATAACAGTAACGCCCCTGGTCTTAAATGTCCCTTCTTTGTCAGTGCTTTCTCCTACATGTGGGATTTTGTAATTGTGTTTTTCAGAGCAGCCCTGCCCTTCCTCTTCTGGTGTTGTGGTTGGTTGGAAAAAAAGAGCTGGCCTTTTTGTAACCTTTGGGCTGACTCTTGGTTCCTATAACTGTCTACATTGTTGGTGTGTATGTATGTGTGGGGTTTTTTTTTAATATCTGCAGCAATCTCAATCCTTACTGAACCTGAGTGAGCAAATTTTTTTACGTTATTCCAAATATTCCTAGTGCAACTCATCAAATTCTTGACTGCAGAGAAACCTTGCTTTTGTCAGAAATGTTAGGTAACTACTAATTACCAATGACTATAAGCAGAGAGATAGCTAAGACATACTTCAATTTCAGATGCTCTTTCACTTTAACCTTGCAACAAACACTGAATTGAAGATAAAATTTAAGATAAACTATTCCTTTAGATATGTAAGAGTTGTTCCTATAATGTTGTATTTATGCCTCCTTTCCAGAAGTCATTCTCCCTCCTAGCATTTGCTTGCCTTTGCTTTGTACACTCAATAAAAGAAATCCAGATTTGACATCTAAGCCAAATCCTTGGAGGTCAAGAAAGCTGCAATAAGCCCATGTGTCTGTAGCCACAAAGCCATCCTTGTCCTGCTGTTGTGATTGCCAGCTCCCAGTCCTCTCCTGCTTTGATTTCCGGCTGACCTTTCCTTTCAGTGCTCAGCCCTGTTGAGACTCTCCTGAGGGATGCTACAGAAATGAATGGAATTACTTCCTGAGGAGAGAAATGCCAGACCTTAAACAGGCAGCTGGAGAGGCCAGGGCATAAATGAGAATGCTCTGCTCTTGAGAAGGAAAAGCTTATTTCTCTGCCAAGAAGTTAGAATCCCTGCAGACTCCAGTCAGTTGCTTCTGGAGGGAACAAATGTGGGGCTTTTTATTTCCTGATAATCTTTCATGCAAGTGTTTCAGTATTGGCTGTCTGATTAAATTAAATATCCCTAATTTATATAAATGTCCCCCAAACCACAAGGGTTTTTCTTTTTAAATCCTATTGTCAGCATCATCATCTGTCATGGATATGTGGATACTTCTCTTAAGATGACTAATATATTAATAGCAATCAATGTTCAGTTTTAAGGTTATTAACAGGCTACTTAATTATCCCTCAGTAGTATAATAGGTACACTCTACACAGCAGTGTCAAGCTGTGATAGTCACCTGTTACCCATGGTGATTCAAGGTGTGATACTGGGCTACTGCAGGAGGAAATGCTCCTTGCAAGGTGGTAGGGGTGGAAATGAGATGTTAATTTGGCTGGAATTTCCTGGATTGGATTGAGAACANCCCCCCCCACAAAATCATACCTGTTCTCCAGCTGCACCCATGAGGGAATTTGTTTCAGTTAAGAATGGAGAGAAAGAGGGCTGTTGTATCAGGACACCAGCAGTGTGTGCCACGTACCTTGGGCTGAGAGCACAGCACACAGCTCTCCCTGCTCCCTCTTAGGGCTTCAGCAGCTGAGCTATAAACATTTTCATGAGAGCCAGCATGAGGCAGGTTCGCTGATATTTATCTAAACTGATTCAGTTAAACCACTGAAACTTTTATTCCTTTTTTCCCCAGCATGTATTCAAGGCCTTTGTAGATTAAAGACAATAGCTCCCATTAGTGTTAAGCTGCTTTCATCCCTACAGCTCAAGTGCTTTGCAAGGGTGAGTAAGTGTTATCAATCTGATTGAAGAGTTCCACATGCCCAGTTACAAAGTCTTGAGGCAATTGTTGGAGAACCTGGTGAATAAATCTCAGGCTGTATGAGCTCAGAGAATGGGGAAAGCTTCCTTGACCCAAATCTTTAAGGCCCTGTCTCGCTCCTCACAGCTGGAAAATGGTTGTGTGCAAGCATATTGGATTGAGAGGGCATATAAGGAGGAGTGTAAAGGAAATAAAGGCTGTTTAATGTCACATTTGCTCCTTTGGAAATTAACTCTGTGGAGTATTGAAAGTGAAAATAACTACTTTTTCATTTGACTGCCTTGTTTTCTTCTACTGAACAGCACTCTGTCCTTGCCCTGAAATGGTTTAAAAGAAGCTGGAATGTATTTCTCCTAAAACAGTTATGTTGAGTGTTACAAATCATCTCATTCCTAGGATAAAATCTGTTGAACAGGAGCACTGCTGGTCATAGTGCTGTTCTGACCTCTTGGTGTAGTTCTGAGCTCAGGAAAATGTGAAGGGTCATTGCTGCTGACTTCATGAAGTTCATTTGTTAAAACAGAGGCAAATCCAAATCAGCAAAACAGAGAGTACCATCCAGGCCTTGGAGTACATTTTATTAAAGGGCTTGTCTTGGAAAGGCAGAAAAAGTCTAGCAAATGGAACTGAGAATGTAGCTGTTAAGACAGCACATGTGGAGGGATTTCCTGTTCTTGTTCGAAGGGCTGAATGCTCTTACTAGTTATCTCTTGGTAATGCAAATGTGTGAAGGTCATGATTTATCTGGTGCTTGGGGTCCTCAGCTGAGAGTGAGGAGTTCGAGGCTCCAGTCCTTTTTTTCCAAGACCTTGCTGTATTTCTTATCCAGTGACTCCAGAATGTGAAGTGCATGAACAGTCTCTTTGCCCAGTCTATGCTTTAGGTGATTACAGGCAAGGGGATTTCAGGATTTCATTTCTTACCTCCTTGAAGATTTAAACCCCCTTTGGGTTATGGTACCACTGTACTTTGGGTCATAAGCCTCAAACACAGTACTTAAGATTTGGCTAGTGGAGTCAGAATGAGATTGCAATGGCTTTCAAATTGAATTGGGGACACATTTTGCTAAAGTTAAAATGGAGGTTTGAGGACTTGTATCATTTCTATGCTCTTGAAATCTTTATTTAGGTTTAGGGATTATAAAACTGTTCACGCCTTTTTACTCTTCTCATGCTGTTAGACTTTTCATTAGCTGCTTTCACAGACAGTTCAAGTAGAAAAAAAATATCTTTAAAGCATGTTTTTCAAATTCAACAGGCCAGTGAGTCAGCCCAGTGGTGCAGTGAATTGGTAAAAAGCTCTGGCTTTACAGCTGTCGTGTGACACACGAACATGAGCTATAACCAACTGTGCTGTCCCTCGTGCAAACATTTGTGGGAGTGACTTGTGGAAGGGGGAGAATGTCAGAGGGGGCTGGTGTTGTTTTATAAACTCTTCTGATTAGGTTGAGGCTTTCAGTTGGAGTAGCTGGTTATGGACTGTGTTTATTTCTATAGTAGTAAACACAAGGGTTGAGGCCAAAGTAGCACAAAATCTTGTATCGAATAGATTGGCTGACACATTTTAAGCTGCATGGCTGGTGACACCTCAGTGTGTTTCACCAGCTGTTAGAGCATTATCCACGCAGTAAGGAGTTCAGAAAAGAGGCACTGAAAGATTTAGAGCAATGCCACCTAGTGATAAAACATAATCTCCTGAAATACAGATGTTTTAGTTTTGTAGACTTCAAGCTTTTTATTTCTTTAATCTTCAGCAATTCGACTTGTTAATATTAAACTTAGACATAAAAAACAATAACAACAACAAAAACCATCTTGAGGCATGGGTAAGAGCTATTGCTCAGCACCAGCTTGGATTTACAGATGTGGCTCATACCCCACTGAGAGCAGTGGGCAGAGCTGGGCAGGAGGAGCCCTCTCACCTCACTTCTCCTGTCTTATATCAGTTAGTGGCTGGATGCTGAGACCACCACTTAGCAGGAGGGAGTGCAACTGAAAGAGTGCATTTTTAGACTTTCATGATTGATCATGAATCATTTTTCCCCCCAACAGCTGCTTGAATAAGGTGACCATCTGTTCCATATTAAAAAAATTAATAATAAAAAAATCCTTTATTCAGTGTTGCACAGCCCATATCAGTTGAATATAGGGATGTACTTTGTCCCACATTTCAGCAGTAATCACACAGAGGAGTCTATTCAAAGATACAATGGTGTGATTTGGTAAGATCCATGATTGCTGCATAGCAAATAGAACACTGCAGGCTTTTCTTTTCCTTTTCCAGAGTTCATTTTTTCTGTGTTTTTTCCCCCCCACATTTCCTTTAATTTTTGAATTTTCTGGTCATACAAACAGTTATTCAATATCTACAATGCATTGCTGTGATCCTTTGATAGTTTAAATTATTTGGACTGTTCTATATTATGCCCTTCCACAAGAAGATCAAATAGATATATTTCCTTCTGAGATTATTTTTGTCTCATGATGTCCTTCCTGATGTTGGTGCTCCTGCTGCTTAATTTATTCATGCAAGGTATCACCACCTTTCAAAGGGATGGCTCCTGAGAGTAATCTGAGCAGGATGTGACTCAAAAAACCTGCCAAAACAAATTTTCAGGCAAACCAGCAATGCATAGCTGGGGAGTGAGATGCTTTTTCTGTCTGATTTTTTAAAACAGTGGTCCATGGCTCTGCCAAGAAAAGTGTCTCATCATACCTAGTAGACAAGATACATGTGCAAAGGCAAACCTGTGTTAAAGATTGTTTCCTTTCCCATATAAATTCCTTTGTCTTGAGTTTGACATTTTTGTAAATGAAGTGTCAGCCTCTCCTCCTTTTTTGGTACTGTTGTACTCTCTTCTCTGAACTGAAATTCAAATGGAAAATGCACTGAATCCCAAGTCCTCCCTTTGGACACTGACGTAGCTCTGCTCCCGTTGGGAGAAAAGGGATGCAAAGAGCTAAAAATCATTGAGAAGTCTCTTGAAAGGCCCCACACCTTGAAGCCAGCATAGCAATTCTGATGGAAAACAGGTTCTCAGTCCTTAAAATCTATTGAGTAACAAAGTAAAAACCAAAATGAGACTCAAACCAAACACCAAAAAACAGACTTCAGTTTTGCCATACCAAGTTGCTAATTGAAGACTTGAATTCTCATCTGCTCCTTGTGGCTTCTTTATTTTCTACAGGTGAAATAAAGATGTAGCCAAGCACCAGGTTCTTGCAGAGGTTGAGAAGCGAGCTCTTGAGCACAGCCTGCACATGTTTCTGTGGTGTTCATTATTGTTATCTCTCAGCAGAAGTAGTAACAGGTAATGCATTTCTTTATGAAGAGAACAATGATAAGAGATGCGTTCAGGGGACAAGTGATGTGTGTTTCCTAATGATTAATTTGATCATATTTTCTCCTTTTTTCTTATACTGTCAGAATTGACTTTTTCTTTTTCAATTATGAAAGTGTAGTGGCTTTTTGGTGAATTATTTAGGAAGCCATGATATTGCTTAGTGTGACAATATGCATATACACACTTCTTATTGATTTGGAAAAGGACAGCACTAGAGAAGAGAAGGTGGAGGAATAGATGTGTTTGTTTTCATGCCAAAAATCCAGAGGAAATTTTTCCTGACACGGGAGAATTTCAAAAAACAGACAGCCTTTGTCATCCATCTCCCACTGAATTTCAACAGGCTTTGTATGGCCTGCGTTTTAAATAATCCTCCATTTTTCTTTACAAAAGGTTGTTTATTGTTGTCTACAGAATGGGCACTTCTGAACCTCAAAGTGGAATAAGGTTTCTTTGTGCAAACACTCTTAGTAATCATTACCTGAGGTGGGTGTGAGATGAAGGAAATTACCTTCTATAAACTTGGGATTTCAAATATAAACTTGGAAGAAACCTACGTTTATCTGGATATATGGTGCCACATCTCCAATTAAAATCTGTCCATAGAGAGCTTCCAGCTCAGATAGGAACAATTTCTTGTTTTATTTTCATCTTGCCTTTATAAATTATTTTCTTGTGATCATAAGTCTTTGTTTTTCTTTAAACTCAAGTGCTAAAAAAAAATGGCTTTTCTAATGAGTTGTTGGAAGCAAAGCCTGAAATTTTAATATATAGAAATTAAAAAGTAAAATCTGTAAACATGTCTTTGTTTCAAACTGATCGTTTCTAACTGCTATGATAAAAAATATCAAACATTGTAAGGAGCATAATATGAAATCTAAAATGAAAAGGACAACTGTAAACCTAAGATTTTTCAACATTTTTTAATTAGGAATCAAACACCTGTTTTTTTACCCAACAAAATTGTCATGGAACTGTCAACACCACATATGCATTATGATTGTAGTAAACTGCATTTTTTTTCCTGTCCCATATTTCAGCCAAATGCTCACTATTAGTGGTCTCCCACCTGTATGTTGTCACTCATTGCTCTCTATCAAGGAGATGAAGAGTTACAAGGGCTCAGAAAGTTAAACTGAAATTATTGCATTCTCTTCCCCACCTTCCCTCAGCCTTTCTGTAATTAAAATCTGAGACACAGTTGGGAGATTCCTGAGGCAAACACTTAGATTTGTTAGTAATTCATGAAACTTTCATCACCTGTGTGGGTGGACTTCTTGGAGACCAGCTTTCTGGATCTTTTGATAATTTGAGTTCCACTTTCAGTCTTTGGTGCATAATCTCTGTCCCTAATTCCACATATCCACTCATTTTCCTTTGGCTCAGTCATTCCCATGGTTAACAGATGGTTTCTTACCTTAGCTTTTTTTACCTTTTCCCTTAAGTGTGCTGCTCGTTTTGGGTTTGTTTTGCCTTTTTTTTTTACACTAGTATTTCCAGATCTTGCTTAGAAGCTTCCTCTCACCCATTGTTATCTTCTAAAATGTCACTGAGACCATCTGCTCCAAACTGACTCTGCTGAGCAATTCTAGTTCTCTAAGATAATTTGCACAGACCTTGTTTTTCCACACAGACTCAGTCTTCAGGAAAGAATTCAGTCGCTAAAACCCAAACAAGCCTGGTAAAAGTGACAAGCACATCCCTTTAATATAAATGAACCACATATTTTCATTACTTTTAGTACCTCTGCCACAGCTGCCTAAGCTGAACATTTGTCTACATGGATATTAAGCAGTGGCTAAGACTCTGATTCAGGGAACAGCTTCAGCTCATGGATAAACATATTCCCAATTAGCAAACAGAAATGCCACAGTTTCGTAAGGCTTTCAGCACAGGCCTAACATTAAGCCCTTCTTTCAAGGGCTTTATTTGGCTGGTTTGTGAATGTGTATCTTACCTGTAAGCTATTTCTCTCTGTCCATTTTGGATTGGACATTCAATAAGTGTGGGAGATGGTTTTTACTGGTTGTCTCATCAGTTTTCACCTGCCTGTCAGGCACCATGTTTCTTACCAGCCTCTCTGTTCCTTATGTCTGGAAGCAAAAAATCAAAGCAAAACCAAACTGCTTGAAGAGGTAATTAGCCCTTTCCTTCCCCCATTCTCTTTGTCCAGCCCAGCAGGGCCTAGAGGCACTGGATGCTGAAAATCACAGTTTCCTGTTTGCATTAGCACCTCACTAAATTAGTGCATACAGTTCTTGTTCACTCTGACTTGTATAGATAAACGTGTATTGAGAGGATTCTGCCTGCAACTTAAAGTCCAAGTAACTAGAAGCTGTAGATTAGGCTCCCAGTTTTCAAATGTATTTAACCTTGAAGGATCTGTGCAATTCCACACAGTGATGGCATGAAATATTTCATCTTGCCTCTTAATTCCTGTGCCTGGTAACTGCCAACTTAGATACAAAGGGGTGCCTGCTGTCATCCTCTCTCTTCCCCAACAGCATTTAACATAACATACAGCAGATCAGGAGCCACATGCCTGTAAATGATGCAGCCATTGTTAATGTATTTGTAACAGTAATAAAATATTCTGATAGTATAAAGCAATGAAAATGGGCAGGGAAATATTTTTCAATAGGGAAAATGATCTTGAAATCATCTAAGATAAATGTATCCCAAGCTTTTTAATCTAGAACCTCCACACACAAACACTGCTATGGCTTGGCTTCATCATTTGCTACGATAACTCACACATCCATCTTTTTATCATTGTGCTTAAATGGCCCAGATGTGTTTTATTAAACTCCTCTTTAAGCCAAAGCAGCCCAAACTGGACCAATAGTAGCTGTGCTCTCTCTGAACTTTCTTACTGTGGTTTCAGCTTTTCTTTCCTCATACCTGTACTGCTCAGTATCAAAACAAACTAGTTTAAAGCTTCCTTTCTATATAAATATATCTATCATCATGAGATGACCCACACTGACAGACACACATACCTTTGGAGTACTTCTGGAATCCTCCTGAAGTGACTTTGATCCTGTAGCTGAAGTGGGGCAGCTCAGCAGTGAGTTGGTTGGCTCAGCTTCTGTGGCAGTTCCTGACAGTGTTTCACTCTATTCTTTTCACTCTGTACATTCAATTACACATGTTCTACTGTGCTCTCGATGTGCAGAGAATACAAATTCTACATTCTTCTACATTCTCCAGTTCTTGTTTTTCTTCAAATAGGTCTGGTCCTTCTAAATGAGATTGTCAGGAGATACTGTCTGACTTTCAACTGTGGGTTTTTTATATGAGCATCCAATTCTTTCCTTTTGAAATATCTTCTCATGCCTTTTTAATCCCATTTCTTTTGCTCAAAATGTAGGTATTATCTTTGAGCCTGCTCCCAAGTCCACTTAAGGCATGTATGCTCATTTCACAGCTTCAGAAAGAGAGTTTTAAGGGAGACTCAGCCTTGTGCCAAAGGATGTTCATGTGTTTTTCTCTCTCCTAACATGAAATTTAATTATTGCAATATTCTATTTCCAGCTCTTCAGAACACTACTGCTCATGTAGCTGGGAGGATGAACGACTAAAAGATGAAAGCAATGTAGATCTTGTGCTTAGGACTGACTTCCACAGCAAGGAAATGAGTCCTTACAACTTCCTCTGACATGCTCTCTTGGCATGGGACCATCCTGTGCAGTCCCTAGGGAAAGAAACATCTGTAAAAGTTAGCACTTTATTGACTTCCTACTGAATGCCAATTACTTGTTGTAAAATAATTGCAGTAATTTAACGGTTGTTTAAAAATGTAGCCAGCAATCCATTTGGGAACTGGAATTGTTAAACTAATTTTATATCATTTTTTAAGCACTGTCATAGTTCTGACTGCTAAAGCTAGGATTGTTATTTGCCTTCTGTTAGATGAGCCAAAATCTATGAGGAACCTTAGTCTCTTTTACTAGACTAACTGATGAAGTTGGAAAAAAAAAGGCAGTTTTTTTTGATCCATCATGTCTCTGACACTGCTTGTGTCTGGGAGACCCTTAATATCGTGTGACATGGCAGTGAATAAATAGGATACAAAATCAAAATGGCCTTTTTGACACAGACTGAAAACTGATTAAATGCTAGGTTCTTAAGTATAATTACCAACTGGGAATCATTGCTGGAGTTGATTCGATTCTGGAGAAGTTCCAAAGGACTGGTGCCAAGAAATGATCTCTGTAAGATCTTGCTAATCCAGTACATCAATGTAAACTCATTACTGATAAAGTTTGTAGGTTGAAGAAGGAAGCCATAAACTGTAAGAGAGGAGTGATGAGTGATCTGGATTGTTTGGAAAGCTCCAGGGAGGTAACTGATGTGAATTTTGATCAAGTAAGGTAATATCTCTCTAGGTACAAAGTCCATTGGCCATGCAGAGTACAATAACCCCTCTCAGAGAGCAGCAGTCCCGAAGAGGGCTCGAGGGGGTGAGAAGTGTGTGAGTCAGCAGGGACAATGTGCTGCACATCAGGGAGACTCGCTGGTATGGAGGCTGAATGAAATTCTTGGCTGGTGAAACAGTGGGTTCCCAGTAAGAATAGAAATGTGATATAATATCCATTTAACACTGCCCTGACCTCTGCTGAAAAAGTACCTGATGCAGCTACAGTTCACAATTCAAGGAGTAAAAAGATTTAATGGGAACAATTGAAGGGATGGAAAATCTGCCTTACAGAAAGAGACTCAGGGAGTGTTATCTGTGTGTCTCTATCACCACAACACTAAAGCTATCACCTGAGAATAATTATAGTTAGTAGTTCCATGAACAAATTCATAGTAAAACCAAAACCTAGAAGTCAATGCAGGACCAATTGGCATTTTAAAGAGGCAGAGTTACAACTTTTTACAAAGCAATCATTGGAACATTCCCCCAGTGGCTGTAATAGATTAGTCTTGATTTTTAACTCAAGGTTGGTGTATTAAGGAAAAAAAGGACTACAGAACAGATGCAGGAACTAATACAGATAACTCCTACATTTTACATAAAGTACTAGCTTAGAAATCCCAGTGGTTCTGTCTAGTCTCAGAATTCTGTAGTCATCAACATAATGACCATTTTTCTTAAAGTGGCCTCTTTGGGTGGAGTGTTCTCTTCTTGATGCTATTCAGATTGGACGTTTTAACCCAAACTTTGCTAACTTAATATTTTTTATTGTTTTTAACATAACATAGACAAAGCCATCAGAGCGCAGCATGGTGAGGTTCATAAGCTAGAGCCAGTTGGTGCTATCTCCTTGGCAATGTCTCTTCAGTGGCAGCAGCTTGCAGAGCAGCACTGTCAGACGGCAGTCGGGGCTGTCAGAATGCGCACAGCAAATTATTGTCACACCCCTTGCCCAGATCTGTGAGATGATCCCAGTTTCTGAGTGTGTGCAGGATTTTGCCTTGCTGGTTTGAGGGAGTCAGGACGGCTTTCTCCATTGCTTTTGTTATTGATGTTCCACTTTCTGTGGACTGGCAACAAAATGGAAAGAGGCATGTCAACTAAGGCAAAACCTCCGGGGGAAGAAAAACATATATATTTTCACAGACAAGACTTTAAAGTGGAGAAATTGCCTTTTCCCTGATTCTATTTGATTTTCCTTTAGTTTCTTATCCCAAGGAACAGCTGTGGATGGAAACCAGTAGGGTTTCCATTGGCTGTCAAGCAGTTGCCAGAGGGTATTACTGATCCAAGAGTTTCACAGGCCCCAAGTTACCTGGAAACACACCATGTAGCAGGATCTGCTTTAATACTCGGAAAGATGCTGTAAGGAGAAATATTGCTGAATATTGCTGAAAACAAACAACTTGGCTTAAAGAAATAATGTATAAAGTTGTTTTTAATAGCTGTCTGTGCTTAGAACAGGCATCTAAAAGCTGAATTCTATCGACATAATCTCTTAATGAGGCCACAAAGCTGTTTTCCTTGTCTACTGTGCCATTTCTCATGTTTTACCTTTCCCTTGTGTTTGATTTCTTTTCAACATCAGTCATTCATTTACAGCACTTCTGTTGATGTAAATGGGCTTTGGATCAGGCTCCAAGTTACCATTTCTCTTCTGTTTGAATAGGGATTTTCTTTTATCCAGAGGAAGGAAATCAATAATTTGTCATGACAAACCAATGCTCATTTGGATTCACAATCATGTGATCAGCTCTTCTGTCATTTTCTGAAGCGTTTTAGGATAATGACAGAAGAGTCTCACTTGTAATTTCTGCTGGTTTTCCTTTGTTTTCCTCCATTGATTTAAGGTCTGTACTCCTTTTCACTACTTTCAGGACAGAGTACAGGAAATCTATCATTTTGTTTGCTTTAAAGGCAGTACTAACTTTTCACGCTTTCTGTGCCCTGAGCCTTTCCCAGGGGGATCATTCAGAGATCCATCAAAGGATTAACCTTTGGTATGACAAATTAACAGATGTATCTGTAGGAACAAGCTAAACTATATCTTGCTGTAAACTTGCATAATCTGTACCGTTTCTTTCCACTTGGAGCTTTGTAGGCGGCAGATTATTTAGAGAAAGCGTCTCCCATCCTTTTGAGGTGCTGCTACCTCTGCAGTCCCACCAGCCCACAGAACACTCACGATCCTTGGCTGCCTCAGCACAGAGAATGCCCAGATGCTTTCCTGCCAGTCATGCCCTGCAAACTCATGTTTGAGGATTGCCCAGGGAGCCTGGACCCCTGCGTGTTCCTGTGCAGCCTGGCAGTGCAGAGTGGGGAGCCCTGGCACTGATGCCTTCTCCTGATATTGCCCTGGGACTGCTTAACCACCTCCCTCCCTGTGCCTTTGACTTTTGCAGAAAGAGGGATGGGGACAGCTTGCTGATGGCCCTGTGAGCAGCTGGTGTGTAGGGTTCTGCCTAGAAAAGGGAGGTGAGGGGAAAACTCGCTGACACTTCGCTAGGCTGAAGAGAGGGTTTGGTCCAAGTGTTTCGTTGTCCTGTTCCTACCGCCACCTGTGTATCATCTCCTGCCCTGGGGACGGTGGGTCTGCTTCTCCCCCGAGCTCCACGGGAAGAAGAGCTGGAGGGTTTGGGGCAGGTCCAGTGCGGGGCTGGAGCTCGGGGTGGGGGGGGCTGGTGCGGGGCGTG
>VWZD01011933.1:0-31854 GCA_013396695.1 Sakesphorus luctuosus | reverse complement strand
AGCCCCCCGCGCAGGGTCGGGGCGGTGCCGTGCCCTTCGCGGTGGGGTGAGGGCGTGCGATGTCCTTCCCGGGGATGGCCCCGGCAGGGTCCTGCCCGCCGCTCACCTGCGGGAAGGGACGGAGCGGGGCGCGTCTCGGAGGTTCATCCCCGCGTTCATCCCGGTTTCCCGAGGGGGTTGGAGGCGTAGCGGTACCCAGCGCTCCTCGGCGGCGGCCCAAGGAGGATGGTTGCCTTGGGCTGGAGAGCAGAGGAGTTTCCCCACATGGTAACTCGATGCCTTTTTGACTTACTATGTAAACATCCTGCCATTGAGGAGCTCCCATCCTGCGGGGCTGGGGCTGCCGCTCAGGGCTTCCTGAGCGCGGCTGGAACTGCTCGGAGAACCTGCGAAAAAAATTAAAGCCTCATCTCCATGGAGAAGCTTGCAATCAGTTTAGATGGAAGATTTCGTTGCGGTGTTGACTCTGAAGTTTGTGAGGCTGGTGGCTTTTTAATATCCCTATTATTCTCATAGCGAAACAGGATGACCTTAGGCTTAAGAAGCTGCTTGATAAGCAATCAGTGCTTTTTACTGGTGAATGTAAGTTGGGAAACTTCAAGTGCCATTGGAGGTTGTTTTCGCTCCTGAGGTCCCAGGAAATCAAACATAGCGGAGTGGCAGGGAGTCCCCTCCTGGCTCCTAGAGAGAGCCCAGTTTTGCTAGGAATCTCTCCCATTCAAATAACAATTAGATCTCTGAATATGTTAGGGTACAATCGGACCCGGGGTGAAGATAGGGATAAAGTGCCCTGATCAGTACAGTTCCTGGCGGACTCGGCTTGGAGGAACACGGAGGAGAAGAGGGCTGTGAGCATTCCTCCTGCTGCTTGTTTGGTGGTTTGTTGTTTTTTTTTTTTGTTTTGTTTTGTTTTTTTCTTTCCCTGGCAGTTATGCAATGAGAGCCTGATCCTACTTCCAAGGAAATAAATGAGAATAGCATCAGAACTTGGATGAGTGAAATCCTTAAAACCTCAATTTAAAAAAAAAATTAAAAAAGCATATCAAGTGAGACTCCCTCCCTCGGGTTTGCCTTGTTTCAACTCCAGTGGGAGCTTGTTATAGAAATGAGGACAAGATCATTGTTGCTGTGACCACAGCCAACTCCTGCTGCTGATAAGATGCTTTTGTTTTGGTCTCACAGCCTTGTCCTGATAATAGTGACAGAGAGCTGGGCTGCTGATGCCTTTGGGAAAGGATTCATTGTGGGAGGAGGTTTCATTACATGAAATTTAGATGCAGCTCTCCTGTCAGCAGTTTTCCCCTTTTATTTCCCTCTTATTCATGCCCCCTGTCTCTTATCCTGGGGATATCTGACTGATAAGGCCTTATGAGGGGGAAGGGTACTTTTCTTTATAGCAGAATTTCTTATGGCTTTTGCTAGATGCTTTCAGGTCATCCTGTCATCCAGGTGAGGAAGAAACAGGGAGAGAGGGGATTTTGTAGGACAGAGAAATGCAGCTTCTGGCTGTCAAAATCCTCTCCCCTCCACCATGCCTTTCCCCAGGATGCCTCAGGCACATTAGGAGATGTACAGATTCCTCATGGAAATCAGCCTTGTAGCTCATCTCGGCAGAGAGCTGGAGGGAAGTCCCTCCGGTGCATGAGAGGAGAGAACCTGCTTTCCAGGACACACCATGGTGGGGGCTGCTTCCCATGGATATGGGTGGCTTTAAGAACGAAGCCTAGCAGAGCCATGGCATGTTGTGTGTGTGCTTGTGGGGCAGGGCAGCAGGTGCACATGCTGTCCCAGAAGGTTTCTGGCTTGTATCATCCCAGTCCCTGAAAAGTTAGGAAGCCTCCCACCCCTCCTCCACAAATGGAAGAGGAAGTAGCACCCTACTATCTGCAAGGCAGTAATTTTAGGAGAGGGGAAAACTTGGTGGGGTTTGACGTTTTGCTGGCTGTGTTGGAGGATAATCCATGAGGGGCTGATAGCGATCTCCGTTCTGCGGGAAACCCATAGCTGGGCTTGGGTGGCAGTAGTTGGCTGGTATTGAAAGCTTCTGCCGTGCACTCCAGTGGCTCTTCAGTATTGCTGAAGAGTCTCCTCTCTGTTTTGCTATCATCAGGCTTGTCTGGCATCTCTGCTTCCAGTCTGCAGACTCAGCTTTCATGGCGATAACGGCGGTGCAGAAAGTTGAACGTGGCCATGTGTGTGTAGAGAGGCAGAGCTGTCAGTGGGAAACTCTCGGGGGAAAGTACCGTGTGGAGATACGCTGCCTAATGAGATACTCAAAAAATACCAGGAAAAACCCCTAAATTATACCACAAGGGGAAGTGATCTTTTGCTACTTCAGTGACATATGCTGTTAGGATGATATAATTAAATTTTTTACATAAAACAAATCCAGTTACTTTTACCCATATTAGAGAAAAGCCATTGTCTGAAAATAATCGCCTTTATTTCAGTGCAGGGGTTTTCCCAGTAGGAGGATAAGGGCAGATTCAGCTCTTTTTCTTTATGTGAATTTAAGGTGTGTATGAGAAGGATTTCTTTTATGCCTGCTGTGTCTCACAGACCTCTTTTAACGTGACTTCATGGGAGCTGATTTTTAAATTATATATTTTTAGTGCACATTTTTTTCACTAATAACAGACAATCTCTGAACAAGTGCATGTTACATTTATTTAACAGCAGATTTCTGCAGAAATAAATGAGAAAGCATTGCTTTGAAGATTAATGTTATGAACTGTGTGATGTGCTTTTTAATTGATTTTTTTGACCATGCTTCCTACCCTCATTCTGAAAACACTGCAAAACTTCAGGTGGGCTAAATGTGTACTTTAAACTCTATGCTTGATGAATTGATTAAGTAGGGCTCGGTATTATGTAAGCAGGTGCTTACATTTAGATCTAGGATTCTAATGTGAGTCAGAATGTCAAAAACACTAGTTAATTTTTCTTTAATCTTTTCTGAATGAATCCTGAATTCAGAACTCTTTTTGTTGCGCTCATTGTGCTCTTGGATATTTTTCTTTTTTTTTAACATTTGCAATTTTTCAATCCGTTTGTACCTGCCAAAATTGATTCTCTGTATTCCTGGTGAAACAGATACTACAATGAAGAATATTTTTTTCTTAAAATGCTTAGCCTTACCATCTTTGAGCTTTCAGAAGTCATGATGCCCCCTTAGTATTGTGAGAACTGTAAAAGGAACAAGTTTTTTAGTTCTGTTTGGGTTTTTTTTCCCCTTTTTGTCTGCCTCCTGGCATCACTGCCACCAGAATACATTTCTTAATGCGGGCAGAAAAAATCTGCTTTCTGACCTTGCCTTGCAATTCTTAATTCATTTCTAACAAGGACAGTTGGAAGAAGCATTTGGAAATGCTCCTATTTGGACATCAGAGTTTAGGCATCTCTTTCCATTTCATCAACAACACTGAGACAATCCACAAAATGCCACCATAGCCAAACAACTAAATATTCTGCTTCTGGTAGCATTGAGGTGAATGGTTTTAAACAATTAGCATTCAGTGTTTTCACGTTGGAAAATAAGAACCAAACACAGATTTCAAAGCATGGGGAATTTTATGTTTCCCCAAAGCTAGTCTGTTTTTTTTCTTCTCCTTCCTAATCCCTTCTCTCTCTAAATCTTGCAAAACTCAATGTACCTCTCACAGCAGTGACTTCTCTGCTCCCAGTTCTTTCTTAGGAGGCTACTGATTGAGGTTCAGGCTTTGTGGAGCTAACAGTAAATTTTTTGATGAAAGCTTGGAAGGTTTCAGAGGGAGCGTTTTGGTTTTTTGCTTTTGTTTTTGTTTTTGCATTGCAAAACATTGAAAGCACAACTTACCAAGTAAAGGAGCTGTATTTCTTGCTGCAGCAGCCCCCTTCCCTGCAGCTAGGCTGGGAGCCTGTGAGGTGGGAGTTGATAATGATGTGGAAGGTAAACCAAGAGGCAGAATAGTGAGTTTGCAGCCTTAGGAGCTCTTTGCAGGGATCCTGAAAATTTCATCTTGGGATCCACACAGGAAAGCCTCAAAAATCCCCTCTTGTACAGATTAGCCTCTAAGTCTGGAGAAGAGGTGTTGGCCTAGGTTGGGTATCTAAGTGCCAGGCTATGCTCCTGCGTGCCCAGGAGCCACTGTGGTGGACAGATGGGATTCTGGGCATGTGAAAAATGCTGCTTGTGGATGTGGGGCTGTATGTGTGTTTAGAGATGTGTGTGTTTATATACATACATATGTTTCTTGTTCCTTTTCCTTAAATACCTATGCTTGGAGTAAAGATCAGCAAAGAAAGGAGAATTCTTAGCCAGGCTCCTGGCTGACCTTGTGTGCATGGGTATTAACCAGCCCATTTGTGCACGTAGATAGTGGTCCATACTTAATTAGCTCAGTTGGTTAAAACTTGGTTGTAATAATGCCAAGGTCATGGGTTCAATCTCCTATGTGGGCCATTGACATAAAAGTTGGACTCGATGATCCTTGTGGGTCCCTTCCAACTCAGAATAGTCTGTGGTTCTGTGATTCACAGAGAAACATCCCTGTGTTACCTTAACTTGTGCTGCTATCCCAAGGGCTCGTGCAGGTGTTAGTTGTGGCCAGGTGAAGGCAGCACACACGGTGCAGGGATGTTCCTGTGTGGGAACACCTGCTGAAGCAATGGGGCATCCCACCCAAAGAGGAGGCAGAGAGCCCAGGCCTCCCCACATGAGTCCAGCTGGAGTCCAAGGATTTCAGATCCAGCCTCAGACTGCAGTGTTTCCGTGCATTAATATGTGTTTAATAATTTATTAGCTTTGTGTTTTATGCTGGCATGGAAAAAAGGATGTTTGCTTGCAAAAGCATTCCTTTATTACAGAAACAGAAAATCCTCTTAGACACGGAAGGTACAATGTAAATTTTCTGAGGAACCCAAGAGCTTTAATTTCCTCGATTTCACCGTTGCAATCTTGTATTACTAAGACAAAAAAATGTAAATTGCATGCAAATGCTAATTGTACAGCACTGAGATTTCAAGAGGCCATCTCACCATAGCAGCAAATGCTTCAGTTTCCATCCAAGAGACAGTCTGAGCTTATGTATTTAAATTAGGAGGAAGAAGCAATTAACTAGCAGGAAAAGTTTCATCCTGCTGTGGACAGACACACTGGTGGGTGGTGATGTAGAGCTCCCTTTTCCAGAGAAGCCCTGGAAGAAAGTAATGGGGAGATGCAGTGAGAGCAGTTATCTGCAACTGGAGGGAGCCTTGTCAGCTCCTCACAGATGGAGGCCAGGTATGTCAGTGGGCATAGGCTGGAAAGGCCTGTTTGTTCCTATTTGCCCTCATAGAGAAGCATTAGTGGAATTAAATAAGAGTTTTGCTGTGCTAGAAGTGAGTTGGCATCATATATGGAAATACTGTATTGCTTCAGAATGTTCCTTTTTTGCTTAGGGGTTTTTAAATTTTATTTCATTTTGCATTTTCCCTTGGATGCAGAAGCAGGCCCAGGAGCAAACACTGTAACTGGCTAACTCAGAATAAAAAAATAGAAATAAAAATCCCTTGTTACTTCAATATAATCAGTTAAGCATGTAAAAGCTGTAAACTGTCAAGAAAAACAAGATTGTAAACCACAGGCTCAAGTACATCCCTAGCCCAGTTTCTGTAGAGTTCCTTCTCTACCAGAGACTCAAACCAACTGTTTGTTGGTGGTGAGTGTTCTGTTTGAGCTATAAAATAATTACCTTGTCAGATTTTTCAAAGCATTTAGTATTTGAGTGTAAAACAAGAAGGTCAGTCTCCCTTACTAGAGATCCCCGCTGTAATTGCTCTATTACTGTTTTGAATATGTGGTGTAGTTGTTTCTTGGCAAAACATGCACATTAAACCTTACCTTTACAGATTTTTGTTTTGTTTGCTGAACTACAGCTCAGTAAACACAAAGATATGACATTCTGGCTGTTTATAAAGCTGCTTTCATTTATAATTTTGCTTATTCCATAATTCCATATTACTTGAACCCACTGGCAAAATAGAACATGTGGTAGAGACCCAAGAACTGCATCACAAGTAATTCTTTCTTCACTTGTTTTTTGGTTGTTTTGTTGTTTGTTTGGTTGGTTTTGTTAATGGTGCAGCCCAGCTGAGGATGTGCAGTTATTTATTTTCATATTTTGCTGGTGGCAAGGAGAAATGTATGAAGAATGTGAGAGCCTAGAACACCAGAACTGAGCATGTTGTGTACTGTTCTATCCCTTGCCCTCTAGCCCCAAGTGCCTGCCTGATGAAAGCTTGTGGTGTGCTATGAAGGTATCAGGGACACCTTTTTGTTCCAAGAAGTAGCTCCAGGTCTGAGGGGCTTAAGCAGCTGAGGCAGCTATGCTGGAAGTGGAGATGCTGTGGGGTGCCACCTCCTGCTTTCCCAACCTTGCAGAAGCTGGTGGAACAGGAACAACTCACCCAGGCTCCTCCTGGCCAGAGCCAGCCTCCCAGGCCAGCAGTTCCAGGATCAATTGGCATCATGGACTCTAGAGGTGACCTGTAGTTTTCTAGAGTAGTTTTCTAGAAGCCGTTCTCTGGAGGATTGTTATGAGGTGGGGGAACCACCAAGCAGAGCAGCTACAAGTTCTTTGCTGACACTTTGTGGGAGCAAACAGCCTGTTGCCCTGTACTGTATGTCCTAACGCCGGTGGCACTGCTTTCCCTAGTTTTGTGAAATTTCTTCCAAGTACTTCAGGGAGTGACATCAGTTCCTCAGGCTGTTTCTCTCCTTTGTATACCTCTGTGTGAAAGTTGTGATGGTGTGTGGAGATTGCTGTGCCACACAACTGAGGTTCAGGTTGGGGTATGTATACAGGCAACAGATCTCTGGCTTTGCTTCCTTCACTTCAAGTCTGCCAGTTCCTGAGCTGTTTCAGACCTGTGCAGGGGCATTTATAGTCCAAGATGTGACTTCAGTATCAGCACTAGATAAACAAAGATCATTAGTATGGTCCTGCTGTCAGTCTGAGGTCTCCTTCCTTCTGCCCAGACGGCTTTCTTGCCAGTAACTTTCAGGCTGTTTCTGGGCTCTACAACATACAGATTCGTTAATTACCTGTATGTGTTTGAGCTTTGGGATCCCATATGCTGTGGGTCTGTCTGTGGCCCTACTTAAAGCTTTCCTTCCCCTGGGCAGGCTTTTCAGGTGCTGAAAGCAGTCTGAAGGCCATTTCTGAGAGGCAATATGGATATCTGCAGCTGTTAACCTACCCAGAGTTGAATTTTTGGCCTGACCTAAGGCTGCAGAGCTGTGCAGTGAAAGGATAACTGTTTGTGCAATAGTACTCTGCCATGAAGACTTGGTTTTTGGTATCAGGCCAGATGGACAGATCTCATTGTCATGCCCATGACCAGACCCAGATGGTTTAGGTTACTGTGAATGAGGGGGAGCAATTTGTTTCTAGTTTGGCAGTTCAAATTCAGATTAAAGTTCTAGACCAAAATAAATTATCAGTTCACTCCCAGCTTGAAGTGCTTCCATCTGAGATCCTGTGTCATCCTTGACATTTGTTTATTAGCAGGCAAATGGTCCTAGGGACCGACTACACTACTGGGGCTTGGCTTCTTCAGAAGAGGACAGAGGTGTTAGGATTTGTGTTACCTTTTCGAAAATCCAACTATTATGTGGAGGTGGAAAGTAGCCTCTCTATCCTTCTCACAAAATATGACAGGTGATAAGGTGTAACACCCTACCCACTCTTAGAAAACTTTACTGCTGTAACTATACTGATGTAGTTAAAATGGGAAAACAAACCTAATTGCAGTGCTGTTACTATCAGTGTAGGAGTGCTGACATGTTCAACTCATTCCAAAGCAGAATAATATTAGCAGAACTTTGATTTCAACTTAGCTCTTAAGAGTTAAGACCATGTTGATTAAGAATAAAACCCCAAACCCAACCCAACAGCAGCAACAAAAAAAAAAAAAAAAGAAAGAAAAAGACCATCAGACTTCCTGGAATAGTTATACCGGTAATACTTTACACTGTAGCTAAGTACAAGTTTGCATGTGATCCTTTCCCTCATCCATCTGTGGAATTATTCAATTAAAATTAATACATGCAGCTCAAGTTTCAAATTCCTGTAATAAAGTATTTGCAAAGTAGTTGCTGAAACGTACGTAGAATTTATTTGGTAGATAGTTTCAATTAGTAAGTTTTGAGAAATGTCCATGCTCATGGAAAATTCTGTGAGCTGGAAATCAAGCCAAAATGCTAAAATGAGTGATAAATTCTGCTGGCTCTTATTAAAATATTATAGCTGGGAAATCCTCCTGTGGAGTTCCAGTTCATAGCACTGGTGGATAGTTTGTGTGAGAGCGGTGACAACAAATTCAGTGCTGTTGTTAATTGATGTAAAATTTACTTTTGTCCTGCAATGTTATTCCAGTCATCAGAAACCCTGTTCTTTTTTTTCTTTTTTTTTTTTCCTTTTCTTTCAACTTTTTCAGATAATTAAAAGGGTGAGGTCTCTCCAGGATGCTGGCTGCTTGCGGGCTATAAATATTGCAGTGAGCAGCCCAGAGCTTCCATCCATCCCTGGCCTCTGGTGGGAGGAAGCTGAACTGCTCCACTATTTGTCAAAGACAGTCTGGTGTGTTGCTCTTGTAAATCGAGACGAGTTTTACATTTAACTTGTATAAGTTTGTTGAAAAAGCAAACCTTGTGCTACTGAAATGGAGGTTTAATTTCAGCTCAGCAAGCTCAGCCCATGCTATGGGACAGAAAGAACTGTCCCAGAGAGAGCTGAATTTGGGGTGTGCTGTGTGAAATCCTGTGTGGCCATGACACACAGTTTATCATGTGGTGTGAAATCCAGTTTGGTCGTGGATTTATGACAGTAGCTGAAAAGTGTAACTCAGCTGAATGCTGGCTGTGTTCAGCAAATAGTAGGAGCTTGGACCTAAAAAGGACATTATGAGCTTGCCCAGTCTTAGCATTTATACACTAGGATTATAAACAAATTGGGTAGTGAGAGCTCCAGTTCACTCTCTCAAGGAGTGAACTGGGACATAATGTTCTTTGTCATGTATTGCCTGCCTTCTCAAATAAAACTTTTGGGTAAATGTTACGTTCTTAACTACTTTGTCCACAGAAAGCAAATGGAAAGAGTGACCTCAGTGTTTACATCAAACAAGTCAGCAAGTGTGTCCTAGATACTCATGGCTGAACTAGATTATTTGCTTATCTGATGAGTAAGACAGGAATATGTCAGAGATGCTTTCTCCTGTAGAACCAAACTGAGAAAACCTGAAACCCAACAAATAAATATTTAAATGCTACTATTAAAAAGAGAAACTGGTACTGTTGCAGATGGTTGTTAGTTATTAAACTGGAGCCAAACAGGTGAATCTCTTCCTTGAATGGGTAGTAAAAGAGGTGGGATATAGCTTCCCCTTTCCCAGTGTCAGAGGATCCTTCTTTCTGCCTACTCATTCTTTATGAAATGCCAGTGAAACGAAGGAGTGCGACTCTGAAATCTGCTCTAGGGGTGAGCACTGTCTTTGTCACCTGCTGTGCAACACCAAGTGCAGCAGAAGCTTCTGTTTAAGGCTTTTCACTGAAGCCAAGATATGGTGAATTACCTAAAACCATGACTGGTGGATTCCCATCAGTCTACTTATACTTCCCTGTATCAATTAATTTTAAATTGTGGTTCAACTGAGTGTAGCTATTTAGAAGTTACTCTGAACCAGTTGTAAAGTGGAACCGTCAGTTCAGAATTTGAGTGAGTAAGTATCAAAAATCAGCCCTGGAACACATCTGCAGGTTTGGAAGAATCAGTTGTTAACATTGGTGGAATGATGGCTCGGGATACCATCTGAAGTTTGGTGTCTGCAGCATTTCCATCTATTAATTTTTACATTACCATTTAAACCCCCAAAGTTCACAGGCAAATGTACTTTTTGTCTATTAGCTGTAAAACCATTCAATATCTCCTACAATTAAGATAAAATTCAGAGTAAAACCTGGACAGAAGAGCAAGTGGCTTTTTATTTCTCTTTCTTTTGATGAGGATTAAGACATTCAATTTAATTCTGTAAAATCCCTCCCTCCCCTTCCCCCGCCTTCTAACTGAACAAATTTTATTCATGTTAAATATATTATACCTTGGTAGAGAAACCAGTATTCCAGGCTCCAAAGGCTGAAATTCTGAGTGATTAATTCAAACCTATGCTTCCCTTGCTTGATTGACATAATAAGAACAAGATAACATACAAGCACATTCTGGACTGACCACAATTTCTGCCAGCAATAAACTTCTTTCATTTATTAATTGGTAGTAAAAAAACAATAAAAAGTCTTACTTCACATCTGTCTAAAAGGTCAGTGAGGTAGATCCTGGGAGGAAGGGGAAGAGATAGTGTTGCTGTTTTGTTTCCTTTCTCGTCATTATTACTGGTGTGGAGGCAGGTTTGGGTCATCCTTTTTCTTCTGTCTAGTACAGAACTCTTGACCTCAGTCAGAGCAATTAGTCCTTGTTGTGAAGTGACCATCGTGCTGCTGAGAGAAGCTCTTTCCAGTTCACGATGGTGAAAGTAAAGGCAGAATTTGCTTCTGACCTAATCTTGTAATAGTGGGAATTAATGTCTATGACTCCTCTTAGCAGAGTCAAGAAACTTTACAAAAATAAGGAAAATAGCCACGTCCCAGAAATGTCCTCTTGGCTCTGCTGAAAGTGTTTTTCTTAAAGCTTCCTTCCCCTGCTCTTCTCAAGCCTACAATGTTATGTTGTTAAAAAAAAGAAAGGGGAAACTGTGTGACCCTTCTGTCCTTTAATGTCACAGTTTTGCTTCTAATTGTTACCCATCGGCTTCTCTCCCATAACCATGTATTTTTCTCCAGGAACTGACTCCTTTTCTGGTAACTGGAAGACTTTTTCAGTGTGGTGTAACAGCAGAAACCTCCCTGGGAAGCACTTTCTGTCAATTGGCTATTGCTTGACAGCCTAGCATTAAACAGACATGGAGAAAAAGAAAAGGATAAAGGTTTTGAATTGCAAGAGAGCTCAAACCTTCTCTAAGTGTTTGTAAGGGTTGGCATTTTTGCATTAGAGTAATTCACCTTTTCTTGAGTAGCTCTTGTCTGTAACCAACTAATTTTGGTCTAAGCTGCTTTTATATCACTACTTCATTAGAGCTTGACTTCCTGGCTGTGCTTTTAGGGGGTACATTAGCTGGACACTTGCACACATATTTATATCCTACACGCTTTGTTACATGGACGTAGATTTAAAAATAATTCTGCAGTTCCTTTGTGAATGAAGTTCAGAGTATCATTGTATGGCTGTGTCTTGTCCCTTCTCCATCCATGACATATGAGTGCACGCAGCATCTTGATGTTGTTTTTAAAACAGCAAACTTTTATCTCATGGCTTCTATCTCAGTGTTTTTGGAGTTGATGTAACAGTTGTAGTCAACCTGTTTGGTTGCCTGCTTAAAAGGAGAGATGGGTTGTAAACCAGGAGCGAGGCAAAGTGGCCTTTGTTTGCAGTGCTGATTGGTGTCAGCAGTATTGATCCAGCTCAGTTAGATGTCTACTATGGTAATTGATATTTGCAGACTAACTGAATCAAGTTGTTTCTTATAATAGGAATTTTCCTAAGGCAGATGTACTGATACGAAGAAATTACCACCAGATATTATTTAAATATTAAATTAAATATTTACCAAATATTTGTTGCTGAAGAAGTACCTGATTGCACACAGATATATGTATAGATGTACCCATTAATATGTGTTTACAGTGGCACTTGGCTTTTTATAGTTACAGTTTTATAGCACAGTCTGCCATGCTGTGCAAACATAAATTAAATGAATCCTATCAATAAATAAAATAACTAAACAAGTACTTATTAGAGCATGCCATTTTACATGGAAAACAACTGAAACAAGAATACTACAGCCCTAGTTACCTGAGATTCTCTTCATATTAGGAGATATTGAGGTAACCCAGCACCTCTGAAGATGCTGAAACTCATGTCTTGTGAGCTCTAGTCCTGGCTTTGTCCTCCAGCAGAGTGAGACCATGTGAAGCAACAGCAGAGAGGGAAATAGCAAAGAAAACAGTCCTGGATTGAATGATCTTGGTGAGCAGGTTATTTGAGGTGTGAAAACTTTTACAGAATATTATCACCTCGAGAGAGGCTTTGGAAACACAGCAGAGCATTAGAAGAGTGACAGGACACCCTGGGGAGCCCCTCTGCTCCAAGAGGGAGACAGGCACTTACAGCAGAAGTTTTATTCACCTTTGGTAATAAAATGTAGAACTGGCAAAGCCACTCTTGGGTTATCATTTATTCCCTCCCCCTTTATTCTTAAAACATTGACTGCCACAGGCTAAATGAATTATGGGTAATTAACTGGGTCAAGTACTGACCGACTTTCTGTGCCTCTGAAGAATGTCTGGAGTCTGATTTCTCTTTGTCTTTTTTTTTTTTTTTTTAAATCCCCTGGATTTTGGGGGAGTGGTGGGGATGTGATGTTTTTGTTGTGTTCTAACAGGATGGGAAAATTCTCCCAAATTGTGGGGAAAAAAAAATAAATATCTGTGTTACACATACCTGTTTTAAGAAAATTTAACCAGTCCAAATTCTGATGATATCATATTTATTATTCTAAATGATATGTATGTATGTCTGTATGGTTGGTATAGAGCCCAGTAGCTGAATGAGTGAAGGGGACTGTCACCTTTTCCCAATGGCTAAAAATGACATCACAGCTGATAGATGCTCACAGTGACTTTTCTAGCTGCTGAGCTTCCAGGGTTTTCCCTGGCAGCCAGGGCTTGACTGAGCTGCTCTTCTTGCAGGATACTCAACATTTATGTAAGAGGACATAATGATGATTGCTCAGCCTTCATTCAGGCTGCCAGCCAAACAGTAATAATCACCTACTGCAGGTAATGACAATCTGGATTAACCCAGACAGTCCAGTGAAAGTGCTGGGTAAAAACAACAACGTTCTCCTTGAAATCTGGGAAGTATCTTGCTTTCAACAATTCACATGGTGCAATCGATAATGAGGTTTACAGTTACTGGGGAGTAAGAGATAAAACTCTAAACTGCGCAGATCCATTCACATAAACTAGAATAACTCTTTTAAAAGCCTCAGATGGCTTCTTTAGTTCACTGATAAAACTATCAGCAAATCCAGTCTTGTCACTGATGACTTATATGACTGTTACCTGCTTGCAGAATGGAGCTTTTCGGTGGCAAACTTAACAGTATAAAATGTTACAGCTCTGTGATTCATTCAAGTGCAGATCAAATTCCAAATACAGCACAATTGTAAGCAGTGTTTTGTAAGTGCTTGGAAGCACTGGGTGTGATAATGTAACAACAAAATGGATGAGAAAATGAGGACTAAACGTTTAACATCAGAATTGATCTACCTGAACGTGAACAGCTGTGCTTCTCTTACAGACTCTGAAGTGAAGGAGGTGCTCCTGGGGCTCAGCTCTGCTCGTATTTTAGCATGCCCACCTAAAATAGGTCAAAGAAATTATGCTTTGAAAGTGCTTTTTTTTCTCTCTCTCTTTTTCTTTCTTTCTTTCCCCCTCCCCCCCCAAATTGCATAGGGAATTCAGATGAATTCCACATGGACAGACTGGACATGTGACATAATAGAAGTCCACAACTGGTTCTGTTTCTTCCATTTATTTCCATGTATTTACTAAACTCCTGTGTCCAGCTCTTGGGAAGACTGTTAAACCTTGTGGTTGCTGCGTGCAAAAGGGACTAGACAAAAGACTTTGGATTTTAAAAATCCAAAGGCATATATTCTGCAAAGTCTTTGGATATCACTTTTGACTTTACATCGTTTCTAGAGAAAAAGACATTTTGCTATGGAGGTGAGGGAGCTTTCCAGAAACCATTGGAAATGGCTTCTTTTCACTTGACAAAGACTTAATAGAACTTATTAAGCAAGATTGTTGGTTTCTTGTAGGATAACAAATATCCTAAGTAACAGGAATAGGTGGCTTGTTATCATGTGTGTTACAGTATTTCCACTGACTTCTGGATCTCTTCCCTAAGTCCTGACCCTTCCTTAGTACCACTACTTACTGCTAATTCCTTTGAGAAATGGTTGGATATTTATATGAAATAGAGCTCAAAACATATGAGAGTATCTAAGCCAGACATTTCTGAATTATTTGGTAGGAGAATGTTTCACTGCATATTAATCAGTAGATTTCACAGGGATCAGCTGATGGTGTTTTAATTTGTGAAATGTACATTTTGGGAGTGTTGAAGTGATGGCTAACACCTCCACCTGCCAGATTTGCCAAGACAAGCAGATTAGGCTTTGGTGGAGGCAGCTGAATAAGAAATGAGCCAGGAAGACTTGAGTGGTGACACTCAGACCTGGGCTTGACTGTGCCAGCCCTTTGGAGCTTGTGCAGATTGCTGGCCCCACCTGAGATCTTTGTGCCTTCAGAGCCTTCAGAGTAATTATAGCACACTAATGAGAAAGTGTGAACTTGCCTGGGGCCGTGGGGACACGGTGGACTGGTTTCTTGTTGGATAAGCTTTAGTGCTCGGTGCTATTTCACATTTCTCCACCAAGGTTTGAATGAATCCTTTCTTGTCAGTGCTTTGTTCTGTGTTATTTCGCTGCCTGGGGCTGGCTCTTCTCTTCCATGGCTCCCATAGTGAGCGAGTGCCTTTGACTTCAGACTTGGCTCCCATCTGTGTATTTAAAAGTAAAACGATTCCTAATGCTAATTGGGAAAATGAGAGAGAGTTTAAAAATTCATATTGAATATTTATAAGCATCCTCAGTGCATTTGGTAAAACTTGGATGAAAAGGTTTCTAAAAGGTTTCTAATTTCTGCTGCAAGGCACTTTGTTGTGCTTCAGCTTTAATGGCAACTGAAGGAGTGAGGCCTGTGGGGCCCGTGAAGGCTCTAAAGACATTTACTTGTACAAGGTTTAGGTCATTTTTTCCATTGGTGTAATTACTGAGCAGTAATGGGATGACAGACCTCACCTGTGCTGGTTTGTGGCTCCTTTTAAAGACAGGAGTGATGCTTGGACAGTGCTTGGATTCAGTAGGGGAGTTATGTTTTATGTTATACTCTTTTAAAAAAATAAATTAATTATTTAGGGGATGAATATTCCTTTTTTTCTCCTCAGAGCAGACAAAGGGTTTCTTTAGCACCACCATCACATATTTATGCTTAGAAAGGCAAGCAGCCCTGAGGAGGGTCTTTTGTCAGCCTGACTGACTGAGGGCTTTCCATGAATCTCATTCACTGATAGATCGACTTGTCCTGATTTTGGTGGCCAAAGAAGGTGTTACACTAGGATAACTTTGCTTGCATTTATAAACGATTCTCCCCCAAAGAAAGTTGTTACAGACTGTTGTTCCTATTGGTAACTTGGGAGAGGAACCTTAACAAAAGGTTCAAGTATAAGCTGGTTTTAGAATATTACTTTACTGGGAAGAAAGCATTGGAAATGGTGGCCAAAAGCTGGCAGTGTGCTGTAGGGATGCTACATTACATGAAACAACATGGGAAGGCTGGGCAGAGATCATTCCCATTAAAGTAGGAGGGGGCAATCCAGGCTGCACTTAAGGTTTTTGTGGGCACCATAAATTGCTTGTGAGATATATGTAGGTAGAGCCCTGAAGTGAGCCAGTAAAATTTAATGTTAAAGATAAGGAGCCAGTGAAATTTAATGTTAAAGATAAGCCTGGGAACCAAGGTTCCTCTTTATTTTCATATTGTATTTGTCATCTCTTAAAACTAGTGACAAGGTGTGAATGCTGGACCTCTCACTGAGAGCCAGGTAAAAATACTGATGCCACTGGCAGCTTTATTCAACTTGGGTTTTCTTTTTAAGTATTTATTGCTGCTTCATAATACTTTTGCTGCAGATGGGCTTTCCTGGCCAGGTGATACTGATTCTTTTATGGTTGTTTTCTGTCAGGGGAGAATTGTAGCTGCCTGTTTATTACCCTTCTGCCCAGGGGTGGCATCTAGGGAAGTACAGAGTAAGTTTTCCACTCCCTTTCCTTGCTGGAGAAAGACTATCATATGTAAGGAGGAGAGCGCAGAAAGGCTGGGGACCATGAATTCTACTTATTTTATTTCAACAATACTTACATCTGGACTTCTGTGGTGGAGCAGTAGTCTGAGGACAGCTAAGATACCTCAGACAGAAGTATTGATGCTAAAAGTGTGCACAATATGAAGTGTTTCCTTCTTCTTTCTATCATTTTAATAGAATCATAGAATCATTAAGTCTGGAAAAGACCTTTGAGATCATCAAGTCCATTTTTCTTTCAGATGAACCTGTTCCATTGAAAGAGTTTTTCTTTCCTCCATTTAATTGAACACTGAATTTTTAAAAGGCATTTTCTGGTCCATGTCCTTTCAGGAAAGAGGTTAGACAGATTTCATTTTTACTTCAGAAAGTGTTACTAATAACCATAGGAAGGCTGCAGATCAGAAGAAAAAGAGGAGTCAGGTGGATTTGTAATGTTTTGCTGTCCTTGCTGTGTAGTATTTGTGATTCTGGTTTTGCTTGTGTGTATTTTTCAGCAGTAATTCTATACAAATATTGAAAATAACAAAGTGCCTGTAATTGCTGAGAGTCCTGCTTTGTACTGGACTGCACTTACATATCAAGGCAGTAGTAGGCTATTTTCTAATTCTAAATCCTCCTCACTTGAATATTCAAGTGCTTTCCAGTAATTAGTTATCTTACTTAATTGCTGCTTTTTCCCTGAGGGCAGGAAGCTTTGCTTCTGTCTCACAGAAAGAACCTGAGCCCCCAGGCTGAGTGCATTGCTGTTCCATGGTACATGCCGAGCCTGCTGCTGCCAGAGTAGGGAGTTTTACTGAGATGCAATTCCAGCTTTACAACGAGGATATTACAGAGTAGCTACTGCTGGTGCCACTTTGGAGACTTTATGTACAGGAGCCCTTCTGTTTTCATTTCACTTCATTACATGCACTGTTCATTTTGCTATTTGCCCTTTTGCTGTAGCTCCAAATCCGAGGAGGCCTCCTGGGGAATTTAATAGTGGGAATGTGATCCCTGCTGGGAGCTACCTGCGTCCTGCAGCTTCCTTGCTGCTGAGGAGTCACTGGCTTGGTAGCAGGAGTTCATACAATTGGAGGCTTCACTCACTGCTTGTGGTATTCACAGATCTTGGTGCAAAATCCTTATCAAAGCCTGTGACATTTTAGACCCTTTGCTGGTGTCTCTGTGTACATTCATTAATTTCAGGGATTTACTGCAGTGTCTAGATTCTTCCTGCAAATTGCTTGGTTTCTGGTATTAATTATTCACAATCCATAGTATTTGATCATGTCATCTTTTAGGTTTTGCCTTCCTGTGTGTCCCCCCTAGTTTCATTAATCCGCTGTGAAAACCATGTGAACTGTAAAATACCTGAGTTCCTCAAAGATATCCACTGGGATAACTGTGGAAAGAGTGAAATAGTCAAACTTACTCATGACTTCGTCCATAGATCTGGTCATTGTTGTACTAACTGCAATTGCAAGTCAGACTTGAATACATCAACTTTAAAAGTTTGCTATATAATATATTGCCTCCTTCTAAGAGGCAGTAGAAACTAACCCCATACAGAAAATGAACAGCAGATACATGTTATATATTTCCAAATGGCTGAGACTGTTCCTTAATGGAAGAACATCAAGATCAATATTTGACTGGAATTGATTTGAATGGTTGATACTGAGATAAAAGGAAGGAAAATGGCCTGATTTCACTGAGAGAATTAGAGGGGTAATTGGGCCACATCTTGCAATGGATGGTAATGGTTTGCATGCCAGGATGGATTTCAGGCTGTAACTGATCTGGCTATTTAGATGTTTTGTGGTTTTCTTTTTTCCCCTCCCATGTTTTTAAGTCATGATGTATCCAATGTGGGGGGAAGGGCATTTCCTCGAGAGGCAGATCTATTGCCAAACTCTGGATCATGGAAATACCTGATTACCCAGTTGGTAAAGATGTCAGATGCAATCTTAAACATAAATCTGCTATTAAAACAATTACCTAAACCCAGACAGAATTTGAACCTTCAGAGCTGTGACTCTGAGGATGCATATGAAGTCTCACAGATTTCTGCAGCCTCTGCTCTGAGCTTTCATAGCCTTCTTTCTCCTTCTGCTTCAGCTGCTGTGTTCTTCACATGTGTATGGAGCTGATGCAAAATATTCTGATTATTTGCCCAGAAAAGCTCTCCAAATGGCCATGAAGATCAGTTCCAAGAAACCACGGTGATTTTCATGAAATCTCCTTAACCTTTTATATGCACTTAAAAAGGGGATCTTTTTATTATAACAGATCACTTTGATTAATTTTTTTTAAGTTACTTTGCATTGATGTATTATGTATCATACACAGCAGAATTTGAAAGGTCAAAATGAAATGCCTTAATTTCAATGATAGTGAATGTTCAATTAACATAAACATGGACTTTGTAGGAAAAAAAATAACCCCAAACTTGCATACTTATTTTTGGAATATGACCAGATTTTACATTTCCAGAATTCACTATCTTCCATTCCCACACTGCTTCACATGTTCTTAGAACTGCACTAGGAATGCTGATACATTGACTGAAGCAGAAGATGATTTTGTAGAAGGAAATTTGTATTTGTGCACTGTATATACCTGTATACAGAAGCAGAATCTGTTTTTATGGCAGCAGGATCCTGCTACTCTTATTCAGCCCAGGTTTTCACAATGATTATTCTATCTAGACATCAGCCTCAGTATTTCAGTAAAGAACTTTGAACTCCTGCTAAGATGTTTATGTTATCATGAAGTACAGATAATAAAAAGGAGAAGAACAGGGGCTGTCACAGCTGTTCTGGAATATCTCTTTTAAGTAGTTATTTTACATGCAGGGTAGTCAAACCTTTGAAGTTGAAATGTTCACAGCATTAACATATAATGAAACTTCTCAACCATTTTTTTCAACTTTTACAAGGAGAAGCTTAGTTTAAAAATGCACAGTCACTTGCTTAGATTTAACCAGAATGTCACTACTGAGTTGGAATGGGGAAAGAGATGTAGAAGTTGAGATGTCAGTGAAGCCTCCTAATTGACTGCTGAAATTGGGATGCTGTTCTCCTAATATCATGTCTTCTCAAAGCTAAATGTGTACTACCCTTCCAGTTACTCTCTGGCAATCCTGAGGAGAGAGATGAATTTAATAATGGCCATACACCTTCCTTCCCCAGTACCTGCCTTCAGCGGGGCTGAGAAGCCCTCAGGAGGCATTTGCTTGCTGCATAGAAGTCTTGGACATTAAAGCTGTACCACACTTTTCTTACCTGGACACTGAGCTGTCTGTTTTCTTGGTATGTATGTTTCATTTAAAGTGTTCAGAAGAAATTCCAAGTACCATATTTTTCTGAGAGTGGAAATCTCTTTGCTCTCTGCCTTGTTCCAGTGTCAGTTTGTGTGCATTAGAGCAGCTCAGCAAAGCACTTGTGTAATGCTTTTTTGCTGAAGGATGCTCTATGCGGTTTCAAATCATTTGCAGTTCATTTTGTTCTTTTATCCTGGCTTTTTTAGGAAATAGGGAGTACATCCTGTTGTGATATGGGATGTGTGTCAGAAATATTGGCACTGTTGATCTTAAACATAAGGTGGAAATAGTACTGAGTGTATATAAGTGAAGTTATGCCTTGTAAACCTGTATCAAACAACTGCAGTGCTGCTGGGCACACCTTTTCAAAAGTAACTCAGGAGTGACATTTCAAGAGAGATTTGGGCTCTTTGGCATAACTCTTTACAAGTCTTATTGTTGATTTCTGACTCACTTCACAGGAAGAAGTTTTCTTGTCATCCTTATTAACAGGTAAAAGCTCCATAATGTTTTTTTTTTCCTTTCTGTCTCTCTTCCTCAGCTCCCTTTTTTAGAATCTGGATACTTCTTTTATCACAATGGCATTCCTAAAGCCAGGAGAAGACGCAGTCTTCAACACAAGCTTCGTCTGGAAAAGGACTCCAGGGTAAGTATTTCCTCTTTGTGTACAGCTATCATGTTTTCTTTGTGACAGATCATTTTTTATGAGATCAGGGTGATGATCAAGTCTGTGGTTATGGCTGCATTTTTTTCCCCATGCTCATTTCAAGCTTGTTGGCTGCTGTGTGCACACACCTCTCAAACAGCCTCAGCTTTTACTTCTAAATAGTCCTACATTTTCCAAGATGTATCCTCTCTCCAATAAGACTCAGTGATCCCACAGTCTGCAGGACAACTCTGTCCACTCTGTACTATGGGGAGAAGTCATCCAGGGTACATCTGGTTGTCCCCTCCATGTATCCTGCAATGCATGGATTCTCCAGCCCAGAATACCTTGTGAAGTGAATGGTGACACTTTCCCTGCAATCACACTGGAATGTTTTCACGGGGAATGTTGTACACATCAATTCCTAAAAGAGTGCATGCTGTCAAACTTCAGTAGTTCTTTCAGAGGCTCTTGATTGCAGTCTGCCAATGGTATGCTATGTTTTCAGAAGCATAAACCCCCTCAGACAGGAGAAAAAGACCCCTTTTGTGAAAGGCTATAAGTTGGCAAATTCCTTTTTCTTTTATGCAGCTTTTACACCACAACTGGGCTGAAGTTGTGCCAGGTAGCACAAAAAGTGTATTTACTGCCCAAAGAAAGTAGATAAGCCTGAGGAATGATATCATGACAGCAGATAGATTATTTTTTAATCCTTCAATAGGATTTAAACTGTCTGCACTGTGAGCAAAAAAGAAGGGGGAACAATTTCATTCCAGACAGAATCTGACTGTCAGTTGTTACGCAGTTTTGGATCACATATGACAAGGGGAAACTTGAGTAGGAAGAGAAGGAAAACAGGCTAAATAAGATCACAATTGTTGTTCTGACACCAGAGCAGGCAATTCCCAGCTTAACTTTCCTACTTCTGCAGAAGTCTCAAGTGGTTCTGGGCTCAGGTCCAGCTGGGATGCCCATGGCTGGTCTCTCCTGAGACTGAGGGCCATGTGAGTGGAGCAAGTTCCAGGTGCTGCCTGCCCCATCCCTTTGTGCTGAGGTGCTGATAGCTGAGTGCTGGCAGGTTCTCAGGGGCTGCTGCAGGTCTTCCAGTTCTCTAGGATACCTCTTCCTGGCTTCCTTCTCCAAAACTGGTACCAGCTACAGGTTGAGGGGGTTATGAAGACCAGTTCAACCTGCCTTGAGTAGAAATTCTCAGGCTTCCATCATTTTGTGTACTAAGCAGGGATCACAAAGCAAACTGCTGAGGAAAATCTACAGTTAGCAGATACTAAAGCAAATGTCCTGAGAGAGGTGTTTCATTTCTCCAAATCACCCAGTCTTGTAAAACCATTTCAGAAAAGCACACAATTAAGTGAGTACATTGCAAACTAGTGGCTGAGTGCAGTCATTGGGCAGGTGACTCTGTAATGGAAATAAATAGTTCTTAAGTCTCTGAAAATTTTACAAATACCCATAATATTTGTATGAATCTGCCAATTCTGTCTGCAGCTTAATATTATGTGTCTGAGAACTCTTGTGCTAATTCCAGACTGCTTCTTGCAATGTTTACCTCTAGACTAAGTGTCTGCACTGCTATTAAGAACAGCTTAAATGAGTCTGCCGTCTTCTTCTGAGATGTTCTCTGTTGTAGTCATCTGATACTTGCAGTCTCTAGATTCCAAGTTGGCTTCTGTCACGTGCAGTGAAATCTCATTTTTGCTGTTAATCTCCACCTCATCCCAGTGCTGCAGAGCAATGGCTTGGCTCTCTGTGGCTTCTTCCTTTGATCTCAGGGAATAAAGCTCTGTGTTTAAGTGAGAATGTCTCCCGTCTGAGGAAAAGGATGGTCCTGGGTGTATTTTGACTTCATAGTTTACCCTGGAGGATGGAAGGGGAATGTAGCAACATTTCATTTCCACATGTAACATGACATTTTCTCATCTAGCCCTCCTGCTTACTCTGTCCTATTGGATAGTCTTTAGGCTCTTATGATACCATATAGGTCAGTTGCTTTATGTAATACATTTTGAGAGCAATTAAAATCATTACTCTTACCTCTCTTCTTTTATATGTGGAGCTTGGAGAAGTCATTAAAATTCCTGTCATATTTGAGTATAAGTGGAAACAGGAGTTGTGTTGACACTACTTAATTTCAAACTCCAAAAATAATTTCTAAATTTAATGGCAGCTTTCTAGACCATTTACAATCAATTTTACTTAGCAACAAATGTCAGCACTGTCATGGTTAATATGTTAACGCCTGAAGCCAAGAATAAAATGTTCCTGTTGTCAGGCTATCCAGAAAGAAAACTTCCACCACAGGGCTGTAAAAATCTCCCAGAAAGAGTTATGGTAATTGCTGCAGTTGCTTGGCCCTACCCAAATGTTGTGAGAAAGTGGGCTGCACCTATTCTGTATACTTTTCACTTTTAAGGAGATTGCAATTCCTAGCTGGTTTTAATTATTAGTTGAAAAACAGCACAGCTGTTCACTCAATTAATTAATGTTCTTTAATCCAGTAAGTCCCATGAGGAACTGTGTCAGTTTTTCCAGAGTCTGTGGAGACAGATGACAGAACACTATGCAAACAGGTTACTGCATCATTTCCATGCTCTGCATGTCTTCTTAAATGCTTGAAAATGCTTTGTTGTGTAAAATTTGCTGTCTGTTTTGACCACAATAATTTGGAGATACACCAAACACCTACAGCAGTTGTGTCATAAACACCATTGCTGTCAAGGGGTGAGAAAGGAACATCATTAAGGTGCCTTCCTAGAGATCCAGCAAGAACTAATCTTTACCTGAAGAACAGCCTCAAATACAATGGTTTTGACATCTTTTAATACATTCGTGTTGCTGAAGCCTGATGCAGTCCAGGCAGCAGGTGCAGGCACATGGAATGATGTCACACAATCTGGGGTGCTACTGAACTTTTGAAGAAGAAAGCGCAGACACTTGAAGTACCTTGGCTTTGTCAGTACTGTCCTGCCAGGGATCCTCACTGTCAAGGTTGCAAATACCACAGTGCATTGAACTGCTTCAAACAGCAACTATTTAGTTATTTAAATTACATTCTCTGAGGTACAGAGAACCTTCCAGCAGAGTTTTGCTCAGAAATGACTCTCTTGCATCAGTTGCAAACTTTCCTCATTTCCAGGTGCATTTCTATTTTGTTATTTTAGCTTATGTACCTTTGGTGCCAAATAAATTGGGGAGAGGATTTCCTTTAATATTTTTACATGTTTAAGCTGGAATCCTTAATGAGCTAACACACAGCAACAAGATCTCCAGCGTTCTCCGAGTGAAATTGCATTTTTCTCTGCCTTTATCTGTTAATTGCTTCAGCAGAAATGTCTCAGACCAAAAGGTCAGCCATTAGACTGGTTTGGCCTGGGGAGACTTCACTTAAGGGGCTGCTGTACTTTGCCCTGGAGCTGCAGCCAGGGAGACAGTCCTTGCCATGACCCACAGACACAGACAGCTAGGAGAAGGTGGCAGCAGGGAGAAGGGCCCTGGGCATCATAAAGGCATAAGGAGCCAGAGTAGGATGGGACCACACATCAGTGTGAAGGTGAAGGGACAGGCTGGAACAAGAGTGCAGAGTCAGAGAGAAGGTTGAATTCTTTGGGCATGGAGGAGCCCATGAACTGAGTGGGACATGGAGAAAGACAGGGATGGGCTGGCGAGACTGGAAACGAGGTGTCCACAAGGACATCAAAACGTGCTGCCTCCTGAGTGCAGATCACAACACAACCTTAGGGCAAGGTGATCTTTAGAGAGTCTTCCCTGTGAGCAAGGGGAAATAGAGCTTCTGTAAGAGCAAACTTAGTTTTTAATAATGAGGGCCAGTGGTATGTTTCCTCATGTGATCACCCTGGAAAAGTAAATCAGAAATACAGAGATACTTCATATTGTCTTGTTTTTTAGTACAGGAAAGGCAGGGGGGGGAAGTGGAGACCTTTACTGCTCTACCATAGCTAAAAGAAAAGAAATCCCTGGGATTTGCATAATTTTGATTTTTTCAAAACTGACTTACATTCTGGCCTCCTGTATTAATACAGTCTCAGCTGTGTTATTAATAAACACTTTGAAAAGTAGCCACATAAGTAAAAGGAAAGAAAAAAATGCGTGGTCATTATGTTGCCTTTCAGAGTCATACTTCTGTATTTTTGCTGTTGGTAGGTGTTTTCTGCTAGTAAACAGTCTTCCACTAAAGGAGCAAGAGTTGAAACATAGTTTGTTCTCTCAAAGATTATTTTGCTTTCTTTCAAGTTTTAGATAAAACCATTTTCCTCCCACACAGTCTCTCTTGTCAGACAGCTGCCAAGATTAATCCCACTCAAGAAAGAGGCTTTAATATACAGAGAGGAGCTGAGTCCCATTCCTGATATCTATATGCGAGTGCATCTGTGTTGGTGTTGGGGAAATAAATATATATATGTGAAGGGAGGAAGGTGAAATGAAAATCTTCCAGTGAGAGTGAAGGGGTTTGGCACCTAGAGGATGACTTCTTTGGCAATAAACATCCCAGTGATGGCAGTTGTTATGCTGCAGAAAGGGATTAGAAAGGGAGACTTGGCTGATACCCATGCTGATACAGGAGCCTGGGGAGGGTGGATGCAGAGCTGCTTCCAGGGCTAGTTTGTAGGTGACAATGGTTAACAATACTCTCAGACTGCTTGTCTTATGGGACAAGGAAGAAAAGGGGACTGTAAATCCAGAGGATCTAAGCTTTTAATTGAATAACTCAAAATCTTCCCTGTCTTTCATTACCAGAGATCTTTCACATACCCCCTTAACGTGACTGACTTGTTTGTGATGGGACCATTGCAACCTGTGAAGGAAGAATTGTCCTCTGATGCCAGGCAAGAGGTAGCCAAGTGCTGCTAGAGCTTGATCTTGCATCCATGGCCACCTTTAGCAAAGGAGGGATGGATGGCAGCTTGGGAAGAAGGAGCACAACTGCTTAACAAGCAGCAGCCCTTAGCAATGGCAGAGCAATGTAAATCAACTTTCAGTGCCTTTTCTGGCAGTGTTAGTGACAGGCTTGGGCTGGGTTAAAGGTGGAGGCTTTTGCCTCACTCCCTTAAATGCCAGCACAGATGAAAATGAAAAATTTAAGTGTTCCTGATAAGATCAGGAAACGCCAGTTTTCCTCAGTTCTCCCCAGTTCTCCAGCCAGTGTAGAGTGCAGTGACCTGGGGATACAAGGGGTAGGATACATCAGAGCTTTGCTTGCAGCTGTGGTCAGACCTCTGTAATTGTTATGGAGGCTGTTTCTCCAGCCTTCTGGTACTGGACACAGGCAATATTCTGTCCCTGGAGCATAGCAATAAGAGCATTTACGGTTACTTTTGTTAAAATGGAAATAGTTGGCATCTTTACTCCTGCTCCATGCCCTGCATCTTGATTCCTCAGCTTCCTGACCAGTGCTAGGGACTTTCATTCCATAAGTTTCTGATCAAAGCTTGGAAGGCATCCCAAGATGCTTCCTCCTTCTGAGAGGAAATCTGGTCTGCTTCTGAAAGCAAAAGGGCAGCAAGAAAACAAAGGGCCAGCACTTGACCAGTGCCCTGTTGTAATCCTGCTGTTGGCTCCCTTTGTGAGTAGAGGGATTAGTTTCCATGCAGTTCACCACAGCAGTGACCCCAGAGTCATACAAATCTTTCAACGACTGTGGAGATAAACATAAGTGAATGTAAGGCCCAAGCCTTGCTTCCCACTCTCAGATCTTCAGGGAGGCTTCAGGTTCCCCATCCTGTTCTCTGTTATGGATGTGTGTTTTCAGATAGAATGGCAGGACAAAAAGTCGTTCCTTTTTCCAGCTCTTTTATGTAAATTCCTACTGCAGATGGTAGAGGTGACTGAATTCCCAGTGAAATCTATTTAGCATTTTGCTGGAATATCTGCTGTCATGGGCTGGCATACTGGTAGGATTAAGCTCAGGAAAACTTTGGAGCTGCCATCAATTTTCTAAGGCTGTGGGGCAGCATTACATGAGCATTGGTGTTATCCTTTTGGTAGGAAATGGAACATTAAGTAACAAAAGCTCTGCTTAAGTACTTGTAATAAATATTGAACAGCCAAGGAAAACTCATTAGAGGAAATGTCTTCTTTGAAGGCTGAAAAACCCCAACAACTCTCATACCTACAGACTATTCATTGAAGCTGCATTGCCAACCTGTGCACCAAACAAGATTTGAGTATGTTTTCATCAGTCACCCTGAAAAAATGTGCAGAAAACAGGCAGTGATTTTCACAAATGGATCCCTGGGTTACTGTTTATGGTGTAAGTTATCTTATGGTTTATCCAGTGTATTTGAGGAAAGGTTTCCAAAAGTCTGTTCCAGTTCACAGAGGGAAGTCTCTTCTTGTGCTGTTAACTTTTTCAGGTTGATACTGTCTTGAACTATACTTGTTTTGCTCTCCCATACAGCTCAGGGCCATTTTGAAGATTCTGTGTTTCTGAGTCCTAATGGAGCTACTTGGGAAGCATTGTAAGAAAAAAAGATGATTTTGTTGAGAAAACTCTAACCAGCTGTATATCATCTGATAATTGATCTGGTGTATGTCTAATTGCTGAGAGAATTTAATGCTTAAATGGGCATGGCTTTTTAATGATATTTAGACCCTTTGCAGATGTTGGTGGGTGGTTCTTGAAGTGTGCAGGTTCATGTGCATTATTATCTGAGAAACTGAAAAGAAAGAAGAAGCACAGATTACAGCACAGTGTTAAATAAAAGGTCAACTGTCCTTAGAGTCAGTTTGTGGGAAGGTGGAATTCAAGCTGCACTTCAGATGCAGAAAGAGAAAGGGTCCTCTACAGCCTGTGGGGCAGAGATAAGTAATTGTAGCAAGTATGCTGCATGTGTTACATGAACTGTGTCATTCCAAACAAGGAATCAACAGGGCTGCAAAGAGGAGGTTTAAGTGTCTGATAAGTGAAAACAAAAGTTTTCCCACTACTTTGCCCTTCCTGCCCTGCTGACAGAAGTAAGGGGCTGTTGCTGTGCCTGCAGAATGCAGAGGATAAAGTAGTCTTTAGGTCATGAAATGTTTGTTTCTGTGATAGTGTCAAAAGAAATCTGTCAGAAGTTCAGTGTGGTATCAAGTTTGGTTCGTGATTCTACTCTACACGTAGCATGGCTATTGTCGCTGCAGACAGTGATTGTTTTTTGAAAACTGAATCCTAAGGAAGTCCTATTTCTTGTTGTCCTTGGCTTTTGTAGGCTCTGTACCTGCTCAGCAAAGGTTGATGGAGTTTAACTCCTCATGGAAAGCCCTGCCCAGCTCTGTTTTGTGTAATTGGCACAAAAGCACTTAGCTGCTCTTTAATTGAGATATCACAATTATTGTATAAGAGTCAGTTTCTGTAATAAGAATAAAAAGACCTTTCTCTTTCTGATAATAAAAAATAATGAGGCCTAGAGTTACTCAGATATTTAAGCTGTCACTTAGGTTGACACGGTAGGTCCCCTTCACTGCAGAGTGAGTGTGTTAAAGCATGTGCTGAGAAAAATTTCACAGTTTCTAAGTTTAAATTCCTCATATTAAGTGTGGCATTGCTGGCTTATATTTGGACTGCATATGTATGTTGTATTTGTGATGTACAAAACAATTCTAAAGTAAAATATCACCACACTATGGAGTATTTAATATTTCAAACAATTTGCCACTGGAGAAAATGCAAGTATATCCAGCACAATGTAGAAGCTAAGCTTAATTGATCTATTACTTCTATTTGTTACTCTAAAGACTGGGAGAAAAAACCCAATCTATCAACATCAACGTTAAAGAATGTTGGAAATCTTTTATGGCTGTATTGTCTCAAAAAGCACCATTAGCTGCACACAATAAAATAACAGGCTATCAAAACGAGATCAAACTCAAACATACAATGTCTTTTATGAAAATACTGTGTAAATGAAATTACAGGGCAAGCTAAAACTATTTCTATTAGAAAAAACGTAAATGACTGCACTGCAGGGTAATAGACTGATAAGCAAAGGCAGTGCTGTGCAGATTCTTGTAGAATTTGCCAAAATGAAAAGTAGTGATGCACTGCAGCCCTGGTGCCACTGGTGGCTGGGGGGGTCCACGTGGTCCGTGGTTTTAAGACAAATTAGGTGAGCTGGATGTGGCTGATTCCTCCCTGCAGCCCTGGAATGGTTCAGGTGACCTGTCACATATTCCATCATTTTCATAGTGCTGAACACAGTACTTGGGGACAGGTGGGGTAAGGCAGTAGAATGAGCTTTATCCCTCAAACCCACTTGTAACCATGTGGAAGTTCAGTACTTTTACAGAAATCTGTTGGGACAGCTGACCACACTCAGCCTCTGCTCTGCTGCCTGTAAATTGCTGAATTGGCATTAGTTAAATTTCTGCTTTATTGTTGATGTCTGTTCTCTTGACTACAGCATCTCCCCAGTTTCCCTCTGCCTTTTCCTGTCTCCCTCTTGTTTCCTGTCTGATGAATAGTCTCTGTTTTGTGGAGCAGGCCTTGCTTTTGTTATTTGTCTGTGCAATTTCCAGCCTTGAAGCTTCAGACGGGTCTGTTTAGTATTATAATACAAGCAGTGGCAGTAGAGAGAACATACGGTTTAAGGTTTTTTTGTGAGTAGGACGTAGAGAAGAATGGCCAGTGTGAGCCAATGGCTTTGGACTAACATGGAACCCTGTGTGATGCAGAAGTTTGCTCTGGTTTTGGACTAGTTTGGTTTGGTTTTGAAAAAGGAATGCAGTGCTTTGATCTGCTGAGCTAACAGTCAGTAAAGATCATGAGTATCTTGGCATTCGTTGGCTCCAGGAACCCACAGCAGTAGTGTTGGTGATCATCATGCCTTTCTGCTTGGCAAACTTGAGCCAGCTGCAGCCTGTGTTGATGGAAAGAAGGAAAGCCTTGCTGGGCTATCCCTGTGCCAGCATCTCCTGGCCCCTGTGGTGGGTTTTTCCCTTTCTCTTGCCAGGGCTTAGTTCAGGACAGCTGGGGTGGACTTGGAAGAGTGAGTCATGGCCTGGGAGCACTTCTGCTTGATGAGGTCAAAATATGTGGGGGTTCAAAGTGACCAAGTCAACAACATTAGAGCTATGACAGAATTCAGACTGCCAAGTGCAGGTCTGTCTTTGAAGTTACCTTCATTTTCAGTTTAGAAAGTGTGTGTCTTCAACTGTACTTCCTTTTTTCCAGTACAAGTAAATTGTATGCTAAGAAAACTTCCTCAGGAACAAAGCAAGACATTTTGGAGTCTGTTTTCTTTTGGCAAGCCTTGAAGCCTCACAGAAAATATGGAGGCTGGAAAACAACCTTTGTGTTAAACTCTTTTGAAAGACTGCAAATACATTGCTTGCCATGTAACAGAAGATTATAGAATAAGTTAAAATATTCTATCTGGCAGTATATGATGCCCATGTGTTTTGGACTCTGGGATGGTAGGTCCAGTGTGAAACAAAATTAAGTTGTAACAGTTTATTTCTCTTCTTTCTTGTTTTCAGAAAATCAGCTGTTGAAACAGTTGACTAGGTTTCTTATGTGTACAGTGAGATGACCAGAACCTTTTTATTTTGTATGACGCTGGCAATAAATAAAAGGGGGTACAGATAAATCAATAACAATGTAAGACTGGAACATTTTTGGTGTAGCTTTGGGGAGTATCTGAGCATGCTGTACCAGANCTAAAAGAATTGATGCAGTGGCATATGCTACTATATCACACAATAAATGTGTAATGTAGTGCATCCACACATGGCATTTAACATACTTTACTGTTTAAAATTTGATGACTGTTTTCTTTGTGAACAGCATTTTTGTCTATTGGTTTATTGCAGCCTTTTCCAAAACACTGTTGCTACAAGCATTCTGTATTTTCAGATCTTCAAAGTGTGTATGCAATATCTTAAGGATAATATTAAAGATTGGGGGTTTTTTTCCACCAACTCAGAAGACAACAAGGAGTTTTAAATACATTTGGGAAATGATTGCTTGTATACATGGTGTGTTCTGTGAATACAAAAAGGGGTCTACAAAGGTCACAGAAAGTTGATTGCAGTATTTGGGGGCACAATAGAAATGAGTTAAATGTTTAGATTGAAATTATTTCTCGGTAGTTTGCTGCAGTAATTATTTGATACTTCACTGGAGTATGGCTTTTTAGCCAAATGGGTGCCTCTTAACATCTGAGAATAGCCAATAGTAATTAAAATGCTACTATGTATGTTATGAGTTGATGAAGTTGAATAAATGCTTCTTGACCTTATGAACTTCCATAGGGAGAGGACAGGACTGTGGGTAGAATGAAGCACCATGAAATTGCTAAGAAATACCTAAACATCTCTATGATACATATTTTTCCTAATTATTTGTGGAGTATAAGTCCTATACAATTATAAATGGACTCTGGTCAATATTGCAGTTTTGCTAATAAGAAATTACAGCTGAATGGCCATATATCTGTGAAAAGAAAGGTTTATGTTTTATTTTGATAGCATCTACTGTCTGAGTGCTGATAAGATATACACTGTTATTGTGTGTCCAGGTTTAATATTTCTTAAACATAAGATGTCTGTCTTTGTGCTGTGATATCTTTCTTGATACAAAGGAGTACGTATAAGGATCCATGAACCTTGCAGACGTGAAGTCTTCACAGAAGAAGCAGAATTGCCAGATCTAATTGTTATTGTTATGCTCCCGGTCTCCCAGCAGTGTCACTAAGCTGATTACTGCCAGGCTCTAGGTTATGTAACACTGCAGTGCTGTGCTCAACATTAGGACCTGGTTCTCTTCTTCCTTTGCCAGCTCCTCACATTTTCCTGTTCCTTTACTTTGGAGGAAGTCCAGATGCATTGGATGTGTCCTCATCAAGAACCTGAAAAATAAAATAAACCACTGGGACATGGAGATGCCCTATGCTTTGTCTTAGACTCTCAGGCTGAGAGGTTGATTACATTTGTTCCAGTCTAACTTGGCTTTGTCATCCAGCAAATGTGATAAACTCAGTGCTGAGCCCAAGGTCTGTTAGGCTGCTGCTTTCTCTGGCACTCAGCCAGCCTGGCCCTGCAGAGTTTCTGGATCACTTCTGTCCTCCTGTGGTTCCACCAAAGTCAGGGCTATATTATCTGGAGGCGTTTTCTCCTGGCAAAAGGAGGAGTTGGAGGAGCTGTCAGCTCTGGTCTCTGGGCAAACCACAGTCTAATCAGTGACTGCACAGTGACTTCAAAACATGAGATATCTTTCATAAACCTCATAGGTACCATTACAGCTGCTCTTTTTTCCAACTCCAGACAAGCTGAACTCTTGTTGTAAAACCTTCATGCTTCAGCTGGATCATGGCGCAACGAGGATCTCTGGCAGAATTTGGACAAAAATGCGGATTCTCTTAGGCCAGGATATACTGACATAGTTGTACGGTACTTGTTCTGTTTTCTTTTCTCAGTTGTGATGCTCTCCTGGGAAAACACTCATTGGAATCTGTTTTATTTGTTTTGGAACTTGAACTTTTCTTTGAATAATTCCCTTGATTGCTATTGGACTGTTTATTTTCTGAAAAGAGGAAGGGAAACATCCATGTTAAACCTCTATTTCCTTGTTTCCAGCTCTAACCATATACATATCTAAAAGAACTGTTTTCCAAAAGAAAAAATACTTTAAAGATTTCAACTCATTGTATTTGTGATAGTGAATCACAAAGAAGTAGAATCTATATTTTCATATTTGATACACTTAATCAGACAAACATATTTCATAACATCAAATGATTTTATTAGCAAACAGAAGTTTATTTCAGCATTTCTGGTTGGAAACTTACAGGGGTTTTTTTTTCATGGTCAGTTTTTGTTGAGAGATTTATTGC